>NDXB01009947.1:2078-14266 GCA_002631895.1 Agapornis roseicollis
TTTTTTTTTTTTTTCTATATATGCAGACAGTAGAACCTTCATATTGTCTAGGAATTGTCATTTATTTGTTTTCCCAAGTAAACTGGGAAAAAGATTTTAACCATATTTGCACTACAGCTGAGCATAAAAGGCTAGGAGTGCCTGTGTTTTTGCAGTATACTTCACACAAAATTATTGTTGTTATGGGGCTAGTCAGAATGATGACTGGCTATTAGTAATTACACCATTGCGCTTTCACTCATCAAGGTAAGACCTATATAAATAATTCCACAAACACTCTTGCCGAGATCAGCTTAAGCCAAAGTAGTAAATTCTGTGTAATTTCCATTCTGCAGATACTGAAGTGTATTCTCATATGGACTGTAGCCTGAAAAATTATTTTTCAGCTCTCAAGCTACTTTCAAACAGTTGTCTTCTGGATGCTAATTTGTGTTGTGTTGGCAGATCCATACAGAGCATGTCACGAATGTTGCCACGGTTATACTCTCAATTTGGAAAACAGCACAAAATAAACTCATATTCAATGGCAATAATGCAATTTAGACTAATCCCCAGGTACTTTTAAAGTGATTCTTGTTTGTTTGCACTTCTTAAAATTTGAGTAACTGGAGACTGCAGTGTCATTTCCGAGTTGCCAGAATAGGGGACACCATCCCTTTTAAGAAGTAGTCAAGCTTAGCAAGCAATTTTCCCTCTTAGGACCATCACTGCGACACGGCAAGAGATTCTGAGCAAAGGGAAAAAGTTGCCTTCTTCCCCTTAGCAGATGTGGTGACTGCAACTCATGAGTACCAGATGGAGGTTGTCACCACAGCTTCAATTACTGGGAAAGGAAACTACAACTTTTGCAAGGCCCTGGGCTATTTTAGGAGGAGTTTCCTGACGCTAGAATCAGTCCAGGGTGGGTCCAATTTCCCCTGCAGTAAATGCCATTTCAAGGGTGGAGTTGGCAAGGATCTGGGTTTATACATACACCCTTCAAATCTTGCATTAGTTCTGCCCTTCTCTCCCTCAGTTCTTCCACTACTAACTCATACCCTAATGATTTATCTTCTTTTTTGAAGAAAAGATCTCTAGCTTTCCCAGTGAACTTCAAAAGCTGCCATTCAACTGCAGCCAGTTTTAAAAAACAAAAATCAAAGCCTTCATGTTTGCAGAGATAAATTGAAAGGTCAGAGTAGGGTACAAACAAATTAGTACTGGTTATCCAAGTGTGCATATCCAAGCAGCTTTGGTGCTTGTGCTGCTGCCCTGAGCACAGTGGAAACTATGCCTAGGCTTTTCTGCCGCTGCTCAGAACCACTGAAACTCCAGAAGGAGGAGATTTCTGTGCTCTGTAACAAAGCTCTAATAAACACATATTAAAGTCACTGAGTGGGAGCACTTCTGAGTTAGGGAACTGGGGAGATTCTCTCATCTTCTTAAGACTGGGGAAGTGATAACATCGCGTTGGATCATTACTACAACCGAATGAATTCAGAGGCTCCACAGAGGCCTGTCCCTGGCCCAGAGGCTCCAGTTTTTGGAAGCTCTAAAAAACATATTTTACATGAACACGCCAGGATAGATTTCTGCCCCTCCCTCACATGGATCACAACATCTGCAGGATGACTGAGGGTGACGTCTGCCTAAACTTGCGATCACAGGAGCTGACACTATCTCCTGGAGCATTTGAACCACACCACGTACAGTGCCTGTATCTGTCCCCTTTGAAGAACCCCAGTACAGCCCAGCAGAGGACAGTGTCTAGCAATAAGACAGCTTTCCCGTGAGTCATTCCTGCTTCATTGAAACAAAGAAACATGGATATGTATTAAATATCAAGAGGTCCCTTCCTTTTCAGTAGTAAACCTGCCAAACTCCTGCAGTTCCTAATACCTCCCTGGAAGAGGCTCAAAGCACTAACTTTCCGGAAATATAAGAGTGTGTTGTGCCACTACTACTTCAAGTGTTGAAGTGCAGCAGAGGCGTATCTCCCAGTTCATCTTGATCCCTGGAGCACAAAGGAGGAAAAAGAAGAATGCTCTCTCTTTCTATTCACAGAAACATCAAAAGTTAGATGTTGTTATTCAGAGAAACTTCAAAAGTTGATGTTATTTAGTGACAGACCACTAGAAAAAAATAGATCCCTGCTCCAAGAAAGGGATTCTAGTGAAACCTTTGAAGATACTGAAGTAAAAGGAAATACTGGTTTCTCAGACAAAATTTTACGCAGAGGTCTGTCTCTACCTTCTGAATTTGATATTAGCTCTGGTACAATTTCAAAGACTGCAGGATGGAAAGAATAGGAAGAAGGAAGTTAAGAAGATGGAAGGTTTACAGGGCATCAGGTGGGACAGAACAAGTACACTGTACAATGAACTGGCAGCATCAAAGATGAGAAAGAGAAAGAAGAAATAGAAACAGGCAAATAGACAATGAAAATGGTTACAGGTGGGGAATAAAATAAAGGTGAATGTGCATCATCACCTAAGATATGTATTGGTAAGCTGTGTTTAACTTTGAAATTTGACTGCTCAAAAAAGATACAATTTTCCACAGCTCAGTCAGTCAGTGTTGCGGGGGGTGACTTGGTCAAACAAGTACACATTGGTCTAACCAGCACTTGGGCCGCAAATTTTCATATCTTTTCTAAAAGACCTGGGGCAAATGCCCAAGTTTTACTTTGCTAAACCTATCCTGTAAAAGTACTTAAGGGGCACTTTGCTTAAAATGACACAAAATACTGCTATGCAGATACAAATAGAAGATTCCTCAGTGCATAATCCTCTTCAACCAAATGAACCTTGACCAGAAGGCACAGCACAATTTTTATATCACAAAGAGAAAAATCTCAATCTCACATTTCATACGATGCCTGAATTATACAGAAGCCCTCGTATTTAGAGCACTACCTTGAATGTTTGCCTCTGAGACATCTGTAAATCCTGACTAGGTGGCTCAATCCTGGAAAAGCTAGAGGTAGGTTTGCAATATTGGTTGAATACTTGTAAACTAAGAATTTAAGTATCAGTAAGAAACAAATCTTAAATTGACTTTTAAGGAAAAATAAAACCCCCAAACCTTAAACATCCAGCTCAGTTTCCGCAGCTTGGTAAATGCAATCACTGGTGACTGAGCTGGGGGAAGCTGACATTGTACCCAAGCTTTTTAAAAGAATGCCAGTTGTGTAAACAGGAACCATTTAAGCATTTGTTTGGCTATCTCAGCCTTTTCTCTGCCTCCATACTTTCCACGGGTCCTCACTTATAATGGCACAGAAATTTGTGAAGACTGGCAAATATCCAAAGCAGCTGCTGGCCAGTCAGCTATACTTCCCCCTTCCTTGCACTGCTGTCTTGGCTGTGCTGGTGGAGACAAGGAGGCACCAGCACAGCAAGGGTCCTACTGATATTCAGCACATCTTTATAGGGCATGGGCATGAGCTGCAGTTCTGGGCATTATTTAAACTGCTTCCTTGTAAGAACAGTTCTCTTGCTGTCACAGAAGAATCTGGAAGCAGACTTCTTGAAATGCAAGAAAAAAGGGGTTTGGTTTTTACCCTTAAAGTAATTCTTAAAGCCATTCTACCAGCATTCAACATACTGGAAAATGCACTTTAGAGAATTTTAGTGTATGTTTCTCTTTATTTGCCAAAGGTGAAAATATAGGCAAGCAATGCCTTTTGTTCCTGACATTAAAGGACTGGCGTTTGCATGCTCTTCTTCATGATGAGTTTCTGCCCAAGAATTATTATGTTGCCTGCCTTACAAGGTAGGTATTTGGTGTAATGCAAGGAAGTCTGAGGTAAAGTGCAGTTTAAAGGGAGGAAGTGTTAGTCTAGGACACATATCCACAAGAAAGCAGTCCAATGATGTTTCCTCTAAGCTGTCAGTCTACTTTCTGTACATTGCATGTGCTGAGGTGTACCTACATATGCTGGTACACTGATCACAAGCACTTTGCACCTTGTTAACTTCTGAACTGGCCTACTGCATTTCTGGTGGAGGATGTCTGACCAGAACAGAATAAAGCTTTGAGGTATTTTTCTAAACCACTTTGGTACCCTTAATAGAATGTATTTCAGTAAAGAGAGAGAATAAGACAGTCATTCTAAAGCCTGATGTTTTCATCAAATTTGCTTCTATTTTTTCAATGACCTTTTTTTTTTTTTATTTTTAAATAATGCTTTTTTAATTAGGAAAATATAATCCACTAAAATGCAGTTTACAAAAGTCTGTGAGTGGAATACCACTGTTTTTACTTTGCGCATTCATGAATTTTGCAACTTGAATCCACAGAAAGTCACAACAACCATAAAGGGGATAGTACATCTAGAGTCATCCTACAGACAGAATTTTCTGCTTTTGACTTTTTGTAAATAGGAAGTTAAAATTCTGAAGAAAGGTGAGACACTCTTATTTCTCTATTCTAAGACTCTGAAATTATGAATCCTTTAAATGATTTCAACATGCTCAATTTTAAGAAGTCACTTGCACATTATCATTTTACTTGTAATAGTGATGCTTTTATCCCTAGTAACTTAGTAGTGAGCTAAACTGTCCCTGCAGATATACCAACACAAGGCTCCTTATAAGGAAGAAATAATTCATTCCCAGTGTCTATTCTCAATAAATGTAAACTGAATGTGCTCATTCCTTGAGGAAATACAGAGCAGCATTAATTCACACAGCTCTGGGACTGTGGCACACACAATACCCTCCCCTTCAGTCCATCTCAGAATGACTTCATACGTTAAGTATCAAGCCACAAAAAGGCAGAGGATACAGAAATGAGTGTCAAGAGGATTTAGCTCAAATTAAGATGTTTGTCTCTTTTCATTATTCTAGAATACTGGTAAAGCACGCTTAGTGTTTAAGTACGTTTTCCTAAATGCTTTTAGATTCTACCCTCTGACTCCAGTTTTGGAATCATCATGGAATTTAATTAGAATAAAAAGCTGCACTTTGAAAGGGCTCATTCAATGCTGTTGGTTTTTTATTTTTTTTTACTTTAACAGAGAGACTCTGAAGAGCCAGCAATCTTCATCCTAGAGTATTTAATTTAAAAGATACTAAAACACAAACATTTTTTAACTCCTTAAATTAAAAGTAGTTTCTGAACATAATGAAGCGAACTATTTTAAGAAAACACTATAAAACTGAAGGCATTGACCAACTACACTACTTTTTTCACTGACCAATCTTAAGGTGGTAACTTCATGGACACTCATCACCTACTGTCTGTTTTTCCTGTATTTGAATTTCTATAGTCACTACACTGCAAAGCGCGCTGATATTCACTACCTTTACCTATAGCAGTGTTTTTCAAGCTTTCAAATGATATATGTTAGAGCACACTTGATATTGTAAACCTGTAACTTTTATGTAGGAACTGAAGTGCCTATTTATCTAAAAATGCTTTAAGAAGCAGGATGAAAAAGACTTGGTTTAGCATTGTAAACGCAGCTGTTTCAGGAGACCTGTCAGTCTTTCTTGTGTCTGATTATTGTGGTGCTGTCACCACAAATAATTCTTCTTACTCTTTTTTTTCCTTAAAGCTCTAGATCTGACATCACTCTCATCTCCCTTGCTAAGTTTCCATCTCTAACCCCCTACCTCCTAGCATTTAGAAATATTTTATGCAGCACAATAATCCAGATTCTTGTTCAGCTTTAGTGCAGGAATGCTGAGTTTCATCCTCACAGGTAAGTTTTAGCTACCAGGGTAACTTGTGTTGGCCTGCCTTAGGTGGTCTGCCACCCATTTTTCTACATTTAGACCATCATTTACTTCACAGAAAGACAGCTGTGCAGCTGTATGAGATCTTTCATTTAAACTAGCACAACTGCTGAAATGTTTAAGCCCTGCATGTTTTACTGGATGAGCAAAAATGACTGCAAGTGGCCTAACGCTTTGAAAGATTGTTAAGAAGGAATTTCACTGAGTGGTGGCCAAGGGTATTTTTCCAAGCAGTTCACAGAATAGCCTTTGATTACATGCAGGAAGTTCACCAAGTTAAGGTTTCTGTTTTGTAGCCATTCCCTCCTCTCTGCATAGCTCTGGAATACAGACTTTGCAAAACTGTGAGGCAGAAAAAGAGGAAATGAGTGCTCAGCTCAGCAAGGTCTTTCCATGAGAAGAACATCCACTGAAAGAAAAAGAAACTAGAAACTAAAATACAGTTCAGGTATGGCTTTATCACATTTTAACTTCTTCCACGAAGTTAGCACATGTTCCCACTTGCATTCAAAAAGTTGAAGGAACTCAAGAGTCAAAACTGGCAGGACAAAGGAACTTCAGCCTCAGATGAAAATTTGCAAGCTGTTGTAGTACTGTACCAGCACAGAGGGAGTGGAGAGAGAAGCATACTTGGTGCTTATGGTGGAATGTCAAAAGCAAAGATGCCATTACCTCTCCATCTGCTCCCTAGCCCAGAAACAAAAAGCTTCACCAGCATTCTGTGTAGCTATTAATATTCATGGACTTAATGGGAAGTAGCTATTCCTGCTGGGTGGTAGATGGGTGAAAGAGGTGCATCTATGAGCTTTTCCACCTGCTTTTCTTAGGGGTTTCTTAAGTGAATTCATTAATTTCTGCTCAGAGCTGAAAAGACAGAAGAATGACCAAGTTGAGATAACTGATGGATGGGCAACTTCTGCTTATTATGGATGTTGGTTGCTCACTCTTTGTATTTCTCACTTTTTACTGTAAAGCTTCTTTACTATAACGGGAAGAATGGCATTAGCATGTTATTTTTATTGCAGCAGGTGGCTAAGACCTGGTAAAGAACAGCCAATACCCAATTTAGAAGAGTATTTTTACTGACTTGCTAGACACTTGTTTAAAACCAAAATAGTGCTAGAACAACAGAGAAGAAAAACTGCTTTGAGATGTGATTAGCAATTAATGTGGCAAACAACAAGTAATGAGGCAAAATATTAATTTCTTCTCCCCTTATACACATGCAATCATGAAGTTGTTCTTTTTGTACCTTCTACATACTCCATTTCTCTGCTTTCAGAAATACTGAAATCAATACCATAGTTATAGTAAAATAAAGTTTTGCATCCTCATCTCTGGCCTGCAGCATGCAGGCTCCCTAATCCCTTCAAAATTTAGTTGTATTTAAGTTTATAAATCCAATATATCACTTGTAAAGTACATGCCTAAAATGAGGAAGAAGCCAGTTAATATCCCAGCAAGGTATCTGTGGACTCATGAAACGGGCACCTCAAGAGTAACTGTTTTGTGTCATCTACACTTAGAAACACAAGCATCATTTTAAACTCATTTCTTTCCCAGAAGGTAGATCTCATGATCCCAGAGAAAGAACAGCTTGTAGTGTATATATATTAAAGAGCCCCATAGTTCAGGCCTTGCAGTCTGCAGTTCAAACTGTGGTTAAAAAAACATCAGTCATTTTCCTACTATAAGCAACTGAAAAAAAATCTATACCTAGAAAAATAAATCCCTACCTGTGACATTTTAAATCACTGCTACAGTCTGAGAGCTTACAAGCATATAAAAAGGCCAATATTTGCGTATTCTAGACCATCTTCTGGCTTCTACTGAAAACAGAAAGCACAGTTTCTGCAAGGCTCCTTACTCCCCTGTTCAGAGAATAAGTGATTGTTCTAGTCTGGGGCTTTGTTGGAAACAAAAAGTAGATGTCAAGTTTCGAGTCAACTCGATGTTATTTGTACTTCTTAGATCTTAAGGCTGGCACACTTGACATTCTTTGGCTGCATTCCCTGATGGAGCCAGTTGCCCACCGCGAGCCTCCCAGCTGGAGACTAGCGTTGCATCATGGAAAATGTAGTGTAGCTGGGTGAACTAGACTATGTGAATGAAGCCACCAGGCACTCAAATTACAGCTCCTGCACCACATACTAGCGAGGGCTGTTAGCTGTTAAATCCTAGCCAGAGGAGCAACTATCGTTTTCAACTGTGAGCTGGTAAAAATGCTGTTTCCATGCTAAGGTGCTATTTATTAAGTATTTATTTAATCAAGAATGCTGATTGCTCTAAAATGATACATCAATGTCTCTCTCCATAGGAAAGGCATTGCCGGATTTATTTGCTTGCCCTGATTCTTATTGTATTTTCATAAAGTGTTACATTAGCAGTGTACCTGCAATTAGGACTGGAACTCCCTCCCACAAGCAAGGGCTGCATGTGGTATTTACCCGGTGCTGTGCAGGACATATGTATGGTCGAGGTATCTATGTATCTATTACTATAGATAGATATGCATCTATGTAACTATATAGGTAGGCATATAGATATCTATATAGATATATCTATATAGATTGGCATATGGATATGTATCTATATCGATATCGATATATATATGGATATATATTTGCATATTGATATATACGGGTATATATATGTATAAATATATCTCAATATAGATATACAGATGTGTATGTATGTCCGGCATCCGCAGCCTGTCACTGTGTCCAGTTTTCTCACTCTTCACTTCCAGGACGGCCACTTCGTTTGAGTCCTTCTGCGCGATCCCGAATGAATGGCATGTCTTCTGGTGACCGCAGGCACCCACTGCAGAACCCTTCCGACCGCACGCCCTGCTGCCGCCGCACCGCTCGCTGACAGTCACTCCTCGCCGGAGTTCCCCCGCCGCCGCAGTGACTCACCGGGGGCCGGCGGCGGCTGGCCCGTGCCCTCGGGCTCCAGCACGGACCATCTGGGAAGCGAACGGGCCGCCGGGGACCGTCGCACGGCACCCGCCGGCACTGCACGCGCCGGGCACCCCGCGGCCGGAGCCGTGTGCCCTCTAATAGCGGGGAAACGCGGAAACAGAAAGGGGGGGGGGCGCGGCCCGCTGAGGCACCGCATGGGCTCGTTGCGGACGCGCGCGGGGGCTCACATTGCGGCTACCGCCCCAGAGGGGGCCTGATACGGCAGGAGCAGGAGCATTTCTAGCACGTGTGTGCCCTCCTACCTGCCCCTCCGCCGCTCTCCCTTGGCAGCTCTTAGCAACCCGCGGAGCCGCGGCGGAAGGCTGGCGCCGCTCTGCCTCACTGCCCGGGCAGGCCGCCGGAGCTGTGCTGGCCTCCGCCTGTCCACAACCGAGAGCGCCCGCGCTCAGCCGGTACCGTATTTTCCCGCGGCACGGCGCAGTTCTAGCCGCTCGCCGGCTTTCCCCGCAGAGGTGACCAGGTTGAAACCTCAGCGGCCCCGCCCCCGCATTCCATTCCCTATATGGCGTTAGAGAGGGGCGCCGCCGGCCACGCCCCCTTTTCCCACCACGCGAGCGAGGCGCGGCCGGGCTTGCGCGCGTGACATCACTCGGGGCGGGTGGGGGTAACCGTGGCGTGCCGCCCGCCGGCGCGCGGGGCCAGCCTCGCTCGGGCCCTTCTATTTACGTTCGTGCCCCTGCTTTGCATAAGCCCCTCCCCCCCAGCATCGGGAGGCGTCCGGCACCGCCCCCGACACCGTATAAGGGCAGAAGGGGGCGTGTCCTGGAGGGGCTCGCGGCTGTCCGCTGCCTTCCTGGAGCCGTTTATAGGGTACAGCCACTTCCGCTGTCTGCTTAGAAGCGGCGCGATCATGGCGGAGCGCGGTCAGCTCCCTCCCCCCGCCAAGCGCCTCTGCTGCAGACCCGGCTATGGCTCTGCGTGCAGGCCGGGACAGCGGGCGGGCGGCGCCGGACCCGGCAGCGGGGCGCTCTGTGCCGGACCTTCCTCTGCAGCTGCCGCCGCCGCCTTGGGGCTGCTGCCGCTCGGCAAGACCCAGAGCCCCGAGTCCCTGTTGGACATCGCGGCTCGGAAGGTGGCGGAGAAGTGGCCGTTCCAGCGGGTGGAGGAGCGGTTCGAGCGGATTCCGGAGCCGGTGCAGCGCAGGATCGTCTATTGGTCCTTCCCCCGCAGTGAGAGGGAGATCTGCATGTACTCCTCCTTCAACACCGGCGCAGATGACCCCGCCGCCGGGGGGGTCGCCACCGCACCCGGCGGGGCCGCGGACCCCGCCGCTGCCGCCGACGAGAACCGCCTGCCCTTCCGCAGGGGCATCGCTCTGCTCGACGGCGGCTGCGTCGATAACGTCCTGCAAGTCGGTGAGTCACCGGCCGGGGCCGCGCTCCGGAGCCGGGGCGCCGCCGCCCGGGGAGGGCTCCGCCGGCCTCCCCCGCCGAGGGTCTCCCGCTGCATGTCACCCGCCTCTGTCCGGGGAGTCGCCTCCCGCCTGCCTGCCTTACACGGTCCCGGCGGCTGGAGCTTTTCCCCTGCCCAGGCAGACGCTGGCGGGGGGTCCGGCAGCGCGGGCGGGGAGCTGCCCCCGGCCCGTACGAGTCATTCGGTCTCCGGCTGTAATGCGAACCGGCCACTTTCCTCCGCACCGTGCAGGGGGGCAGTTCTCCTCGGGCTCGCGTCCAGGACACCGAGTAACTCCCTCACTCTGTGACACGGCCGCGGCCCCCGGGCGGGCCGCCCCCAGCCTGTCCCTTTAACTCGCCCCCCCACCCCGTCAGCGCGCCGTGTCCGCTCCCCGTAATCCAGCCTGTGTAATCCCGTTTGGCGCTGCCCTCTTCCAGCGCCCACCCCCGGTAATCCGGGTCATCTCTTTACCCCGAGCCACAATAGCGAGGAGATGCCCCCCCCCCCCCCCCCCCCCCCCNTGCTCGGGTTCGGCGGGCAGAGTCCGAGTGGGCGCTGCCGGAGGCAGCTGTACCGCGGGGGCACTGAGGGACCGCTGGTGGAAATGAATCAGCAGAAGGGCGGCCGGCGGGGGAAGGGGGGGCGGGATGCGCCGCCGTCCAAAATAAAGACATAAAAGCGGAGTGAGACCCCAGCAGCGGGTGTGCGGGGGGGATCCGCGAACAAAGGCATTTCTAGGGCAGCCGCGGCGGCGGCGGTGAGCCGGAGGGAGGGGGCGCGATCCACCCCGCCTGGGGGTCTGTGGCGGGGGGGGGTTGCTTTGGGATGGGTGCTTCGTGACCGGGGGGGGAAGCGCCGTTCTTCCTCCTCCTGGAACAATATCCTCCCCTTCTTTTCCTCCCCCCCGAGCCCCACCGCCTGCCGCTGCTCTTCACCCGCTGCGGGCGCCCCTGGTTAACTCCTCCCTGCCTGTGTTTAAAAGGCTGCAGAGGCGGGTGCCCCCCACTTTTGGGGGCCTATCTGCCGGGCGAGGCCCCCCATTGCCGTCCGGGAGCCACCCCCGGCAGACAGCTTTCCCCCGCCGATGGGTGATGCTCTTTGTGCGACCCGGCCACTTTGTTCTCATTTTCATGTTTATTTGTGTCTCTTTTTTTTCCCCCAGTTTTGTGTCGCTTCCCCTCCTCCTCCGCCGAAAAAGGGAAGCCAGACAAAAGAGGCTTGCTGCTCGCCTTTTGTTGGCGGCGGCGGCACGGGGTGTGTGTGTGTGTGTGTGGGGAACGTCAGGATCCCCCCCTGTGTTTTCCCCAAGCCCTCTGTCCTGCCCGCTGCGGGTTGTACTTGGCGGGCAGCTCGCAAACGTGCCATCAGTTTTCCCCGAAGGGCAGCCGTGTCCCTGCTCCCAGGCTCCGTGCCCTTCCCTTCTGCCTACGGGGACTTTTTTTTTTTTTTTAATCTAATTAACTTTCTTAAGTTTCATCTTTTGGCTTTCTCTTTCCAAAGGTCTGAGGCGCATCTCTGGTTCCTCAGGACTGGCAAAACCAGAAGTAGGGCTTTTTTACTTGTGTTGGCAGTGCTCGGATTTTTTTTTTTTTTTCTTTGCCTTTAGCTTGCACTTGATTCTGTTTGCAAGCGATGAGGAATGACAGGAGTGCACATAGGGAGGGTTTCTTGGCTGATTGCATTTAAGCCAGGAATTCACTGTGAAAATAAAGCCAAGGGGCGATAAATAAAAGATGCAATCTTCTCTAGGAGACAGACACCCAGCGTGGGCTTTGCCTTGCTTGCTTTCAGTGGTGGAATAGGCCTCAGTGAGTAGTTGTGAAAGGAAAAAATAACTTTTTGTATGGCTTCAAAAGGGGGAGTGGACACTATGAAATATTGTCAAGGGTAAATGCGAAGGAAGAAAATATGCATAAATACAACTAAAGTGTTGACTGCTGCTACTGGAGTCCTTAAGCACATTCCGAACAAATGCTATACCTACTGATGAAAATACATCTGCTTTGATGTCTCCACATCCTCCCCCACTCTCCCCCCCCCCCCCCCCCCCCCCCCCCCCCCCCCCTCCCCTCCCCTCCCCCCCCCCCCA
>NDXB01009947.1:14342-33816 GCA_002631895.1 Agapornis roseicollis
CTCTCCCCCCCCCTCCCCCCCCCAGCCTTATGTGAGTCTCCTTTGGAAGGCTGCGCAAAAATAGTAGTAGGAACTGGCGATATGAAACATGTCCGTTGTTCTGACTGAAGGCTTTGGCTTGCCTGGCCAGGGAGGCATGGAGCACTTGAGAGGCTGGATCCTCCTGTAGGAAAGTTCTTGTGTAATTTGGGCAGGTAGCTGTATCATTAGGGCCCCTGTCTTGCTGGCAGTGTACTCCTTGTGCAGCGGAAAGGTGCAACTGTTAAAGCCAGTTCAACTGCAGTGAATTATATTGGACAGAGAATGGAATTAGTTCCATATAATATGGATGAATATGTAGCATTGAGGAAAATGTAATGTTGAGTTTATGTAAGTGCATGTTTAGCGACCATATAAATGTGTTCTTTGCAGTATGAGTAATGGAAACTCTGTAAATGTTTACTGTTGTGCTATGGAAAAGTGCAGTTATTGAACAAAGTACATTTTATTACATATCAGTTCTAACTGCTTTACTTGTAACTCTTTAGTATTACCATAAACAGGGAATACAGGATTTGATTTCTGAGGGAAAAGCATGAATTTCACTTCAGTGGTTGTTAAATGGAACCATTCTGTATTCTACTTTTTCTTCTTTTTTCCAGCCTACCCCTAAATAAACATTCAGGTGATTTTATCATGTCCACTTATTGCAAGCGGGAAAACTTCAAAACCTTGTGTCCACAGTCTGATAGAAATCTTCATGTGATACTGCCCCCCTCCAACTTCATCTCATGTGTGTGATGAAAAGAAAATATTACATAAAAGGAAGATGACACATTAGTGATAGTTATGAACAGCATTCTTAGTAATCAAGTAGTAAAGTTGTCTACTAGCTTGTTTTGAAGTTGAATGATATTGTCCTAACATAATAATTAGCATTACTTAATTTTGAAATATTATTTTCTCCAGAGAATTTGGCTTCATATTTTCATTTGCATCTAATTTATTGACGTTTTTATAGTTTTTGATATATTGCAATTAGATATGAAGGACTTTCTTTTTTAGTTAAGTAAAAAAAAAACCACCTAAACCAAACATAATGCAGGCTCCTAAAGCAACCCTTTTCAACTACATAAACCAGAGCTTTTATACCATACATGTTTTTCATTTATTTCAAACCAAGTATTTTTAGTAAAAATTACAGTCTAAACATGAAAGCACTTTGTGAGTAAATACAACAATCTGGGAGGAAAATTAGAAATTGGCTGTGTTTCATTTGGCCAAATTTGTGAAGATGCCAGGAAATAGCAGACGCTTTTAGATGGTGAAGTGTATATTTGGTTTCTGAGGTTAGTCCTGAATTAGTGTACAGTACTGTATTGTCGTCACAGCTGTGGCTGTCAAGGTTAGGAAGAGGTGTGATCCCTCAGTAGCACATTTGACCTGGCAGGAGCCCTTAATGCAGCTATTCTAGGAGAAGAAAAAAGCCCTGTGCCTCTGCTTCTGTGACCCTTCTTACTTGGGGAAAGACAGACTACCTTCGCTGTATGTAGTGCTGTGAAGATCAGCTTTACTCATGTAGCTGCATCCACATTAGAAGTACTTGAAGTGTTTTTAATGTGTCACAGAAGTACTCCTAGAGTATCCTTGTCTGTCTAATTTGAGGTGGGGTATTCTTCGTTGCCTAGACCCTGCTTGCTTTTGCAGGTCTCCCTTTAAAGCATTACAGTTCTTTCCACTGCAGCATGAGGCTTTATAATCATGCTAGTCATGCCTCTTAGGTATGGATGGCAAGGCAGTGAGTTGGAGGGAAGAGACTCCTAGGGAAGGAAAGTAATGTAAAGGATTGGCTGGCACTTAGCACAGCTCTAGAATGTAATGTTGATATTGTGAGCTAGAAACCTGTCTTGTCAGGGGAAGATGGTTCAGTCAAACAGCATCATTGGCATGCAGCTGCAGACCTGTTTTTCTGAAGCTCCTCAGTGATAGGTGGTCAGGGAATGCAATCAGAATACTTTTTAGAAAAAAAATGTAGTTTCTCAAGTGTAGCATAATGGTTGGAGCTTCCTGGACATTACTTGATTTGTAAATGAAGTTAAAGACTTGTGATTTCATTTTTTTTTTTTCTTCCCAATTTTCTTTTAAAGATAAGTATTTATCTTCTGACTCAGAGGTTCTTTTATCATCTATTGTTACAGCTGATTATCTCCCCACTTTTCCTTTCTTCATTTTAAATAAGAGCTGAAAGTGGGTGATTACTTTCAAAACCAGGAGAAGACATATTTTCATGAGGAAGAAGAGAAAGCTTTACAAGAAGACCATGTTGGTAATTGCTGCATGTAATTCTGGTGGAATGTGATTGTAGTCAGCAAATTTCAGATACTTCTAATTAATGATGATTCCAGTTAATAATTTTTGTTCTTTTTAGTCCTCTTTACTCAAAAGATTATGAAATAGGTGAGCAGGCAAAAGAAATGTAATTTATCTTTGTTCAGGGTTAAGTTGTTTGAGTGCCAACAGTATGTGAAACACTTTTCTGTTGATAAAAACCACACCAAGTATTTTATTAGCAAAGTTGGCACAAATGTTTTTATGCCATGATTTGGAATGCACCTTTTAGCAGATATAATGATCTTTGCTGATCCATGCAATATGTACTTATTGTTGACAACACCTGTAGGACACGTGGATATAGTTACAAAAAAAATAATAACGTAAATAAAGTGGTGTGGCAAAATGAAGAATCCCTAGTTGTAGGCACTGTGTTTTCCATTAACTGCTTGGTGTCCTGTGATACCAAATTGTTCTGGTATATGTAGTGGTCTTTTTCCGAGGGTGAAAGGTTGTATTAAGCTCTGCCTAACGAGAAGTTGATCTGGTGACATGCTGAAGGAACAGGCATGGTTTCTTCCATACTCAGCCTGATGCTGGGGTTTGGTTAGGAATGTATGACTAAAGCAAGAAATCCAGAATTTGTTAATACAATATTGTGCTAGGGGAGTAAACAAATGATGTCTGACTTTTTGCTGGACTGATTTTGACTTAGTTCCAAGACTAGTAGAGTCTTGCAAAAATATCTTCATTGATTTCCAGTTTCAGCTCACTTTGAGAAATAACTTCCAATGAATGTTTCCAAGTTCTGCAACAGGAAAAAGTAAACTAATTTTGAAATATTTCTTCCTGAAAGGCAGACATCTGAATGCATTCTGGTTTCCTTGTTAGATTTGGAATGCAATGCATTAATTAAGGGAATGCTCAAGCTATTTTCAGTTTGTGTGCTCTGATGTACTATCTTTGACCTTGAATAATTTCTCTAGAAACCCTGAAAAAAGGGAGAGAGAAAAAACCTTTCTTTCAAGACTAGATTACTGAATGTGGAAAACTTTGTAAACTGATTCCTGCCTTTTTCAGTCTTTCTAAAAATACCTGATCTGGATTTCGAGAGAAAGTAAACATTTGAGAATGATTTCAAGGTACAAAAATAAAACCTTATAGTGTAGTTAAATGTAATTATGAAAAGTAGGATAGTTGTAATAGGACAGTGTCAATACTGATCTAGGATTGTAGGTTTTAAGGAGAAAATGAGTTGTGAATCACTTCCCATGTTTTTAAAACAAAGAATCCTCTATGGAATAGTTTTATATTGTGTTTACATAACAAAATTTTTCATTGTGTAAGGTCAGTGTTCATGTTTCATTTCTCCCCCCCACGTTCAAGGCTTTACTCGCTTCCAAGAAAACAAATGTCATTTTCAAAACTTGCTTTCTGTGTTAGGAAGCAATTCCATCTCTGTAGATGATCAGATGTTTTGGTATGTAGCAGTTCTTGAATTTGAGGCAGTTGTCATGCCAGCAACTGACACCTGTGTGTGTGCATTCTATCCCTGTACCCGTAACTTTCAGAGATGAACAGTTAACTAAAAGCAAAATCTGTGAGTGAAAGTAGGCTGGCACTATTTAAAAGTCAGCATTAGACAAACTAGTTTCCTTAAAATTCAGGAGCCAGTTAATGAGTTTTGCTGTGTCATTTGTTTGTGAGCTGGTTTTCTTTTTTAACAAACTTGTTAAAATTGAACCCTTAGTTAAGAATCTGGTGAAGTTTTAATTTAAAAAATATAACCCGCTTTGAGTGAGTAGTGTATTCTTAGGTACAGCAGTTCTTACTGGTGAAGGGTAAAGTACATCTTACCGCAGACTGTGAGATATCTCTACATGGGTTCAATTTTAATGTCACCTCCTGTCTGGGTAATCTGCTTATGTCAAGATTAAATTGTGAAGCTTTGTGGTAGTGTACCAAAATGAGAGCAAAATTTTGGTAGTATAGGAACGCAGCTGACATCCCTTTACTTTCTTTCTTTTTAGCTGTTTTTTTCTTTGGGGATGAGGTTTAATATTTACTGCATTTTTCCTTTTTTTTTTTTAAGGCAAAGCCGCAAGCAAAAAACAAAAGGAAAAAAGGGATCACACTATTTTAACTTACAGAAGCTATCCTAATTTATGAATATGCTGTGTGTGACAGCAGCTAATTTGAAATTTTTTAAAGCTTTCATGTGCAACAAGGGTATAGATTTAATGTGAATTCTGATGGCTTGGAATGCCATCAGCCTGACAGCACGTGAATACTTGAGTACTGTCCAACAACTGCACTTGTTCTGGGAGATCTGTCCCCTTGAGCTTCCAGTTTTTCCTCTCGGTTTGCTATCTAAGACTACCTATGTAAAATGCTTCTCTCAGCTGGATGCATTTGCAGCCCTTGACTTGGCTTCATGACCTTCTGTGACCTGGATCACTAGGGATGTTGGCTGGTACTGTACACTGGTTTGCCTTCTCCTTCGAGCTGCATGCCAATTACCATGATTTATGAGATGCCGTTGTGGTGCATTACCCTGCTGTCCTCCAATGAAGCAGCAATACACATCCAGTCTTTGTTGCCTTGGCCCTGCTACTGAAGACCAGGAAATCTAGAAAACTTGTAATGTAAGACCCTATCTTAAAATAGGTTTTTTTCCTGATTTAATTCTACAAATCTGCAAACAGACCAGAGGAGTATAGCCTTCTAATAGTAACTACAGTATAGGGAATTCCTTTGTGGTTAAGTTAGAACTGATAAAAGGCCTGCTGTGGGAGCTGAGCAGCTGTACAAAAGACTTTCTGGTTTGATAGAATTCAGTACAGACCAAAGTGTCTCCTAGTGTGGGCTTTTACCAATGCTTTATTAAACCCTTTTGAAAAATAGAAAGCTCTGAAAGGGGAAATCTTTTCCAGTGTTTAAAGTATATTTTAATGTAATTGAGATGAACACCATCATGCACTTTGAAAGGGAGCACTTAGTTGTTTTACATTTTTTAGTTATTTTTTCACTCTAACCTCCATTCCTTGTTGCAAGTGAGTACATTTGGCAGTCTTGAAATATCTGGAAAGTGTTGCTTTGGAAATACATGGGCAATGATTGGGAAGATCTGATGTTAATTGGAAGGATAAAATAAAACCTGTCAGTAAGTTTAAATGAGCAGTAGTAGAGCTGGCTGGTTGGGAAAATTGGAAGCTCATTTATTGAATTAATGTGATAAAAATTCAGGTGACTTACCTTTTGTCCTGCTTTATTTAACAGTCTGCCTGTTTACATAAGTCATCTTTCATTATTAGTTGGTGTCAGACCTTTAATACGTTATGGAATTGGAAAACTAAGTGGGGAAAAATGGCATAGTATGAATAAATTTCACAGAAGTAGGCATTAATATATACCTTTATAAATTTTGTTTTTTGAATAAAGTTAATTGCATTCAAAGGATTGTTTTAAAAGCTGGGAAAAACAAGTGTTTCATAGCTGTATGACTTCTAAGAAATGAGACACTTCGTTGTACACGTGCCAAATTTAACTGCTAACTGGTTACTGACAGCCAGTAGTATTGGAAATAGAGTTCAGAAACTGCAGGAATTGCTCAGCTGACTACGGTGTTTAACTTATACTGACTAATGAAATAAAGGATATTTGACCATTGAGACACTTAAAATTGGATAAACTGTTTTATAATGTGTGAGACAAATTTACAGTCTGTAACAGGGTATTCTAATTATTTTTGTGTTTCTAACTTTGTATTAAATGCAAGGGTTTGGGTTAAGACCTTTACCAGCACTGGCTGTCTCGGATTTGTTTCATGTGCGTGAAGTTTGCCTCTATTTTGTACTAGAGGCTTGCCTTCTCTCTGCATAGCAGCGTTCACCTGTGTGTGCAAGGCATAGTGGCAACATAGACTCTCCAGCACACCAGCCTCTAGCTTACCCTTGTCAAGAGCAGCTTCACAGTTATTGTTAGTTTACAGTTATTGTTAGCAGCTTTGTAATTACTGTTAGTATTTAATTTCTACATTCAGCTTTGATATTTTGAGTGCCCTAAAGTTCATAGAGCACCAATCCATATTCAGTGATAGGATTGATAGCACATTTATGGAAGATAGATATAAATAAACGAAGGTAGTGTTGTCTACAGGGTTTCATATGCTTAGCGGTTCGTCATTTTTGCTATTCAGCTGCAGCTTTGGCTATAAAAGGACCATGGATAAAACGTTTGTATTAAGAACTCATTAACAAATACAACTACAGATGATCTTCCTGGAATCTTCTAGAAAACATGAGCAATTCAGCAAAGTTGAGCAGAGAACCTTACAGTAACCCATTGATTACTTACACAGCAGTTGTCTCAGTGAAGTACTTATTTTGCTTCTCCTGTTTGTGGAATACAATGTGCTGCTTTGGAAGGGTGAAAAGTAGTCTTAGTTAAACACTCATCCGCATATTTACGAAGTTGGCCTCAGTGACCACATTAAACACAGCTTATGCTTCTTCAAGACAATTCTGCTGAGTCTGCTGATTTTAAAAGTTCAACAACAGGGAAAAATCAATAGTCTAAATGAATTGTTTAATATATTAGCTAAAACCAGGAAACCTGGAATGCTTTTATTCTGAAATACTGCATTATGACCATTGACAACTGGGACAGCTGGCTGTGCTGCTGCTGTTGTACATGCAAGATGAGTCTCAGCTCCTCCATTGATGTAGGTTGTAAACTGAAACCTTGCAAACTGGCTACAATTAATGTCTTGGGGATAAAATATCAAGTGCATTATATTCTGTGTCTGTGCCTGGATTTAGCTGTATTACACAAAGGCACAAAACTTTAGTTTTCCTTTAGAGCAGAGGGATGACGATGAGCTAAAATATGTAGCTGTTATTTAGCTTTGTTACTGCAAACCATGATTTGTGTGAGAGCCATTGTGCAGCTTTACTGATGACATCTAAATGCATGAATTAAGAGGTGACTTCAACTAAATTTGTTACTAATGCATAAATGGAAGGCAGTGACTAGGAATGAGGCTTGATGTAACAGATGCTGTGGCAGTTTGATTGGGTAAGGAAGCTGTGAAGAACCCGATTGGTGCTACTTAAAAAATCAAGAAGCAGCATACAAGTTAGTTTTATGGACAAGTTTTCAGTGGTCAAACTTTATATTGTCATGTATCCTGGCAATAATTTACAGGCTTGATTTCTAATTAGGTAGATAATAAATACAAGCGGCTATTGGGTGGTAGGAGTGAAGAAGCGCTTAGGAGTAAATAAGAGTTTGGCTCATTGGATAAGATGTACTTGAAGAGAAGAGGGGTGGCAAATGCTTTGACCTTTATAGATGAGAGGCTAGGAAGGTAAGTGGGGGAGTGGAGATTTCTGAATTAAGGTAAAGGTCAAAGACCTCAGTAGATCCTGAAGAAGTGTATTTTAGGGGGGATATAACCTGAATGACTTCTTCCTCTACATGGTCTATCCTGTGGGGGTATTAGTAAAGTCAGGGAAGCTGATATATTCTGTCCTGCAACACGAAACAGGTGGGCAAAACTAACTCATCTGTCTTTTGGCTTTTGAAATCATACAATATGTTTAAAGTTACTGAGTGGGTGTTGGCTTGGGCTCTCTTTTAAACTTATGTCCCCATTTCAGCTTTATAAATAAGGTGTCTGACGCACAAAGGAAACACAGTGTTTTTTAGAAAGCGCTGACTTTCTATTTGAAGGGTATTTGTCAGATGGTACTTTATCAGAAGAAGAAGCTCCTGTTCTGTTGAGTCATGGCGGCCCAGACATTACAGTGGTAAAACAAAACCATTGACTTAATTTTGTGCAAATGCTTGAAATAGATCTATTCGTAGTTAAGTGTGCATTGATAAGATCATAGGGTATAGCTGAATTTCTTTCACTGTAAGCCATACTGAAACTGTGGCTTAATTCTCCTCAACAGGCAATAAATGTCTTAATTTTAAGCACTATATGTTGCAAAAAGAGGAGATGTGTTTTCATATATTTTTCTTTTTTTTTTCCTACAATAGTGAATATTTGTGGTACTCAGCCTTGCAAACAACAGAGATTTTTTTTTTTTTCTTTTTTTTCCATGGCTGTATATTGTGCTGACCTGGGAATAAGGATGGGGGGTGCAGTGAGGAAGGACAGGAATCTGATGAAGCCTGATGCATAGCTTTATTAGACAAAGGTAGGAAGAGGAAGGAGGAAGAGATCTGAGTTGCTACAATGGTGATCAAAAGGACTGGAGAATTTTTTCCTGTGGCTAAAAGGAGGCCATGTGGAAGACAAACTTGTCATTGGTAGTGGTCAAAGATAAATGGTAAAGATTGGAAATGGAGAGCAAATGTGAGCATTGTAATCTCAGTAACTAAGAGATCCAAAGTTTAGCTTGGTTCAAGAAGAAGTACTTGTATATGCATGGGGGGACAAGGAAGGGTGCTGATGTGGTTAGGAACCTGAATATTCTTAGGGTGTACAGTAAGCTGAAAAGTAGGAAGAGGGCAATAAGATCAAAGCTGCTACTTCCTGATTACTCAAAGTGTGAAATGGGAGCTAGTGAAATGTTAGACTGGATGAATGGAAAGATGTGAATCATGGGCATGGACTTCAGTGAATTGTGCCTGTTATGAGGTCCAGCTTCCCCTCCCTCCTTGAATAACAAAAGGAAGTTAAGAAGTAGAGATAAAGTGTTGAGAAATGTCTATTGAAAGGAAGCAGAGGAGGATGACTGCACCATGAGACACTGAACTGTGATTTTAGGAAGTAAAAGAAAACCACAAAAGCCAGTAAAAATCTAAAGTTCTGGGAGAGGAATCATCGATTTATAGAAGTGCTAAAAGGTACAGGAATCCAAAACCTGAAACACGTCCAGGAAGGATCTCCTCTGGAGACCTTGGTGAGAGCTGTCCCAGTATGATACTGCACTGGAACAAGCAAAGGCCCAATGGCAGAACCACATTCCAGGCAAGGGCCTTGGCGTGCTCAGTGACTTGGCTGTGGGAGCGAGGTGGTGGTGATGTGGGACAGGTAGTGTGATACAACATAAACCCCTCAGGCAAAAGTTAATGGGTGAACAAAATGGGAGAGTCAGCAGCATAAGAGTGCAAAAAGAAGCCTATGTATTAGTTTAGCACGCATGTAGCTTGATTGGTAGGCATGGGTGGCTATCTGTAGCTGAGTTTTGGGCCAGCAGCCTGGGAGAGGTAGCACCATGTTCAGCCTTGGTGGGGAAATGAATGTCCTGAGCATGGGGATGGATGTGAGTGAATAAGGCAGAAAGAGCAGATCCATCACTGCAGTCAGTATTGTAGCTGATGCTGGTTTGAAATGCCAGCAGTAGAGTGGGAAGGGTATATTTGCAGGGTGGTGTGGAGTGGGACTGCTGTGGAGGTAGCCTGCAACTTAATCTTCATCAGCAGTGCGTACAAGTAGTGTTAAGTTGCCAGAAGCATGTTCAGCACAGGCTGGAGAGGCCTTTGATGGGCTTTTCCCGCACAGAGCCCTTGCACCCTGCTGTTAGCTCTGAGCAGCTCCTCCTCCTCAGGTGTAAGCACTGATGGACCTTCGGTCAGTTTGCTTTCCAACAGGAATGAATATGTGGTTGTGAGCAGGGGACTGCTCTGGGGTTTGTTAGTAATGTGTGTTGTAGGTGTCTTAAGTGTCTGGTGTGGTGGTTACAACTTACTAGCCTTGACATGGGCATGCTGGTACAGTGGTACAGGGCCTCCTTTGGCTTGAGCTGTGTGTGTCTTGCTGTTCAGAGGCTCTTGCAAAGGCCTGCAAAACCTCGTCTTTGTTGTAAAGGTAGTGGGGTGATCAAAGGCCAAGGCCAGTATTCTATGTTCTTTGTAAGCACAGGTTTAAAGCTAAAATATAAGCCTCATGTCTGTCTTCTTTTTAAGGCTGGTAACCTTAGGTTGCCTGACAAAGATTATAAATTACAAAGGCTATAAACCTTTACTGTGAGAGAAGTTGAAACTGTATTTCAAGTTACAATTTAGCAGTGTTATCACTCTTGCCCATCCCTTCTTCTAGGGAGGGGGAACATTCCTGGTTGGCCAAGCCTGCTGCCTCGAGGAAACGTGCCAATAGAGCAGCAGAGTAGGACTGTGAGCCCAAGGGTCCTTCTCTAAGAGCCCATTCCAGCAGACTTGCTCTCTCCTGTCACTTGGTGAACTCTTTCAAGGATGGACTATGAAACAGGCCTATCAAAATAAATGTTTTCCATTGTGAAATATTTGTCATGAATATGGTAAATTAAATAACTGACTCATTTGCTGCGCCATGACTCATTTTACTGCTCTGTGCCTCATTGTGTAACTCTTTAGAAAAGAAAATGTATGTGCCTGTGCTTACAAACTCGTATTTTGGAAAGGTTATTTTCTCATGATTGTCATTTACAAACTTCACCCACTGTGAAGATCACTGTGTGTTACTCATCCTGAAGTTACATGGTTGCTTTAGGCAATAAATGAAGGCTCCTGGCAAGTGGATGCTGCAGTTCTCAACCTTGCAACTTGTGCCAGGGCTTGTGGAGCTGCATGGTGAGCCAGAAAACTGGCCTGCTTATGGAGTCAGATCTTGCTGGGTGAGTTTTACCTGGTTTATTGGCTGAGAAAATGCTACTGTTGATTCAAGGGAAAGGAGATTGCAAGAGGGGGCCGCTGAGAAGGGCAGGGCTTCTTTCTGTGTCAGTTGCACTTTGGCTGGGTTTAAGTGACCATGAAGACCTGACTGCTGCCTGGGGAAAGGAGATGGCTGATTTATCTTGGAATCCATCTGTGGCAGAAGGTGGCCTGTTTGTTCCAGAGAGACCATCATGGGCATTTCCTGAGCCCAAGCTGTGTGTCGGGCCTGTAAGTGAGCAGTCTTTCACATCTGTTCATCCACAGTGTCTTACAAAACCTTGGGCAAGTGATAAGTACCTCTCACACTCAAGTGACTAAAAGAAATGAGACAAATCTTTTAAGAGTACAGGAAAGGGGGAGTAAATACCTAACTGCTTACTCCAGATGTACATAATTATGTCTCCCTCTCTGCATAGGTGTTACAAAAGGTGCTTTTTGCCTTGAAATTTCATGTTTGCCCTTCTTTTGAGATGGCACTTAGCTTCAGCATACTTGTGGATAACATAGATTTTCCAGGCAACTTTTGTGTTTACTGTGCAGTAGTTTGGTGACCAAATAATGTGTTCGATGTTTGTTTTCATTCATAGCTGTTGACTTCAGTTGCTAAACTAAGTGTTCACAGCTTTTTGTCTGGTTATGCCTGCTGAGCCAACATAGCTAACAACAAACTGGAGTCTCCTCTTTGCTTCTTGGATCTGTTGCTACTCAGCAGTCTCACTGGAGGCAGTAGGGTCGTGGTGATGTAGCAGAGATTTCAGTTGCCTTGCACAGTTTTTATTACTGGTAGTGCCTGAGAAGAAAATGATGTAGCGTAACTCTGAGATCTCAAGCTAAGTTTGTAGGGCTGGCACATAGAATGGAAAAACCCTTATTGCTTGTAAACCAGGTACTTTTGATACGGACCTCAGTGAGAGTCTAAAATAGCTTCGTGGGGTTCCAGTATCATTATTGCTTCCCCAAGTGGAACAGCGACTGAGCAGAATGTTGTTGCTTTTGTATAACTTGCTTAGTATGGAAGCTAAATGACAGACAGCTGCTCTGCTAAGTGAGGTGTATTTACTGAAATGATCAGTTTTCAGGACTCAAAGCCAATGTGTGATCTATTCCAGATGGACCTAGTTAATGCAGAAGTAAGCTTGCCTATAACCGGTGGAGGGGAAAAAGTACATTGGAAGCCCTGTTCCACACTTCACAGTGCAGATGAGTTCATTTTCAGGGCAGAACTGGCTTCCCTTTACCATAAAGAGAGGTTTTGTGGGGCTTTATGTGGGCCTGTCTGGGAGAGGATGCTTTTGCTTTCTCAACTGTTTGCTCTGGGGGAGATTAAAGCTTATTACTGGCTAGCTTTTAGCAGTAGCCTGCTTTCATGCAGAAGGACTGATCTGGGTTGCTTACTTGCTAAGGCCCTCCTATGGCTTTGCCTAAGCATTGTGGCTATCATGCATGAGGGAGAAACCAGGTGCTTAAGTTGTACCGAGCTTAAAGTGGGGTACTCAACCTCTCCTGGTTGTCTCCTGCTGAAAGGGGGCTTGTGTGACCCTGATTGAAATGTCTAGTTCCTTCCTGAGCTCTGCCGGTGATGTGTGCTGTACATGTTTATCCAGGCTTCTAAATGAAGTATTTCCATTTGAGGAAGGTGAAGTTACTTAGTCTGGCATCTTTCTTGCTCCACTGCTGCACTGCTGACAGTCTTACAAAATTAGATGTCTTCTTTCTGTCAAATCATGTGTTAGGCTGATCACAGGTGTTTGATGTGTACTCTGATAACCTGGCTATGATTTCTGCAAGCCAGGTTTGTTAAAGAGGTACCAGCTTGAGCTCTTGTCCATTTAAGAGCATGATCAGTCTTTCCATTTTTGTGCCAGTTAGTGTGGTTTCATGGCTGTCCTTTAACCACTCCACTTCTACTCCTACTTCCTCTTTGCTATTTTGAAGACAGATACAATCAGGGGAAATGAGCTGTTTGAAACAGGGTATTGAGCTATGCACAGTGCTGTTGCTCACATGAAGTGAACAAGTAGGAGAAAGAGCGATCCCCATGAGTAATGCAAGAGGTTCTTTAAACACAGTCAAATAAAACAGAAGTGTTTCATTTTGAAGCTTGTGTAAGTTGTATTCAGTGTAATAAGTACTACCTCAGAAAGAATGAAGGCTTACGGGTCCTGAGTGGGGCAAGAGGAGAGGAGCAGTGCTTGTAGGCTTCCTTTTCATGAAATTCTTAAGTTCTGTCATCTGCTATGCTTGGACGTGTGTGCTGTAATTACTATATTTGCATAAGTCCAAGATTGTGACACAGTTTCAGGTTAGTCTAGAAAAAGTATTTTAAGTTATAACTGAGTATGGTTTGTCTTCAATCTGGGGAAAACTGTTTTTGCCTCAGTGAAAAAGCGTTATTTTATTGGTAAGGCACTTAAAAAATGGTGAAACTTGAGACTTTGTGCACTGCAGTTGAATGAGCCTCCTCAAACCTGCCAAACTTAAACCTTACTGGGATTGATGTTTGTTAAGTGAGCAGAGAGCGCAGAATGGATATTCTCATCAGGGCAGTGGGGTTGAGTGGAAAGGTCTACCACCAAACCCCAGAAGAACGTACCTAGGTGTTTGCACACAGATTTGCTCACAGGTTCAGAACTCTGCAGAACTGGTTCAGGAATCCTGGCTTGCACTTGCCATCCTTGCCAAAGCCCTCCAGAGGCATTACGTAAATACCCTCGCACCAGCTGGAGGTGAGAATGCTGCCTGTGGGTGCGCAGCCAGGAGCTGCTGCGACTCAGCTGCTCGCTGCTATTTCCTCTTGTCAGGCCTTCATCTCTCACCTCCTCGAGGCAGCTGACTACTTTCCACCGGGGGGGTGAAGTCCTGCAGATTACTTACAGTCACTGCTGGGGGACTGTCCGCAGCGCAATTTCTGCAGAGCGATGAATATACCACCAGCTGTGCCTTTGCAGTCTTTGTTGCTGCAGGAAGTGTGAAGTTATACCAGGTTGTTTGACCTAGTAGCAAAGTTTCAGACAACTCTTGGATTTTAGATTTTGAAGATAGGAGGAAAAAGTCATACTGGTTCAGATAGCTACTACTACTACTGAAATTGTTCATGTAATTTTAGCCACTTCAGCGCTATCTGAATTCAGGCCAGAGTTCCTGTCAGCTACACTGTGCGGATAGCAGGTTTAGGTCATGTGGTAGTCTCTTTAAATGTATCAATCCTTAAAGATAGAATTGTGTGCAGGCTAGGAGCTGGGACTCATGAAATTACTTTAACCACACAATTTCTGCTGAGTGAATCCCAGAAGAGCTTAAGAGTGTATACAGTGATTTGATAGGTGTCCATCAAGTTGAATCTCTTACAGATTTGGGATGCAAGTACCAGGTCTGGTTTAGCGCACAACACTTGGGCAGAAACAACAGGCACAGAATTGGCTGGTCTGAATCTTTAAGAGGTGCTGCTTAATAGTGTTTTTGCAAGAACAGCACTGCAGCAGGTAATAAAAAGATGATGTTTGTGTATAATGGTTGAAACCTTGGCTGTTGGGAGGCCTTGGAAGAACACTGTTCACTGAAATTGTGTACAAAACTTTGCTTTTAGATAGTAGTGGCTATTTCCCTGCCCATGGCAGGCGGGTTGGAACTAGATGATCTTAAGGTCCTTTATAACCCTCACCATTCTGTGATTCTGTGATTGTTGACTTAGACCATTGTGAGCACTTAGTAAATTAGGAAATAAAATTAAAGAAAAAACCCAAAGAACTAAAAGCAGTGTGTTGGTTTTGGAAATACTGACATCCTTAAAAAAAGGAAAAACCTATATGATGAATGATGGTGAATATACAGGCTTCTCATTGAGCTTCATGATGATTTCAGTTAATTTGCTTCTGTTCCTCCCCCTTCCCATGTAGTAGTGATGAGAAGGAAAGACAGAGGTAAACCTGACCATCGTGCTGTTCATTTTGAAGAGACAGTTGAGATTTAAATTAGCTATTTGTAAGCAGAATGTGATGTTGACCTCATTACAATGGTTGTGAGCTTTCTGAAATCCTTCAACTCTTAATTGCTAAAAACTTGCAGTCTTGATGATTGCAAACTTTTTAATACCTTTTTGCATTCTGATTATTCTGCATGCAATTAGGTTCATCTTGATTAAGTCTGCTTTAATTTGATGCATATGGAGAGAGTGAATACAACACGAAGGGGAAACCTCAGTGGGAAGTTGGAATAGCTTCACTTAACCTGGTCTCTTATCAGAACATGTATTTCCTCAGTAAATGGAATAAAGTATGCATGTGCTGTATCTTGGTCATCATTTGAAGTTCATACCTCAAATAAATTATCAAACCAGGAACTGTACCATAATTGGCAGGCTGTTTTAGAAAGAAAAAAACCAAGAAACGTCACTGAAAGCTGTGAAATTCTTGTTCACACCAGAAAGGTACAATAACTTTTTTCTTCTGTTGACAGTGTTCAGAGTTGATATACATCTACCCTGTTAGATTCATATTGACCCACCTAGTCACCCACTTAAGAGTGGGAACAGGACCTGTAGGAAAATCTTCATTAACCCTGTCTGATAGTCATGACTTTGCCATTCCTCTTGCTAATGGTCTCACGTTTCACATTGGCAGTTAGCAGGGGAATAGCCTGGTTTTGGCAATCTGAGGTTAATTACATTTATCATGCTATTTACACAGACTAATTTTGAAGGCTCATACATGAAAAGGGGGGGGGGGAAAAGAAGCCCTCTGGATATATTGAAATACTTGTTGAGACTTTCTTCCATCGTAAACACAGAAACTACTTGCCAGCTTTCATTTTCTGCCAGTGGTAATAGATTTTCCATGCATCCACAGCTGTTTATTGTGTGAACAGCTGACTAAAGCTCAGTCTTTCAGGGGTAAGGTGAGATGGCCTCTGGGTAGAATAAAGACCTGTAGTTGTGGGGGCAGGCTTTTTTCTGCAGTAGCACAAATGTAAAGGCAGCTGACAGCATAAGTGCAAATCTGAAACATATCTGGAAACTTAATTCCCCCAATTGTGGTGTTACTGAAGTACAAGGATTTATTTTTATCTTACTGTCTTTTAAGGATGTTAATACTGAGCAAATGAAACTGTATGCTTTTGTATGCTGCTTTTTTGGATTGTAAAAAATGATGCAAGACACAGAAAATACACGCAAGGAAGTGCTTGCACAAGTGGGTGAGATTTGTCTTGTAGTGAGGAATGGGGGGGGAGTGTCAGTGGGGTTAAACTAGATTAAATAAATAAACCCTGTAGGTCTTGGAACTCTTGGGTTTTCCTGAATTCTGTGGGAGTGCTATGGAAATATTTATTCAAAATAAGCAACCTCTAATGTTTGTAAAACAGTATCTTGATGTGCTTGCTTTTTTAATGTTCCTTCCACAGCCATGGTACCTCTTATTTTGCATATATGTTATTACTCAGATAACCTAAAAGGAATGGTAATGATCTGCCCCCCTTTTTTTTTTCCTTTGTATCTAAACCATTACAAGCCTTGATCTAGCTCTGTGACATCTGTAACTCCTGAATTGTTTGTTTATTCTGCTGTTTAACCCTATTATTTGGCAGCAATGCTCAGAGAGAGTTCACGAGGAGAAATGCTTGTTCTGTAAAAGGATAACCACTGCTAATATGTGTGATGGGGCTGGGGGAGGGCTGTACTGGCAGAAATCAGATCTAATTCTCCAGGCACAAATTAAAACTTGAGTGCAACAGCATGATGGTAAGCAGGCAGCCCAACTGCACTATACAGGTTAAATGACATATAGAAAGTAATCTCTTGCACAAATGGAGCAAGGCAGTATTGCACAATTCAACTTGTTCATGTGCTGAGGGTAAATTGCTTTGCCTTGAAGAGCAGATAAAAAAAAAAAGGTTTTATTACAACCTTCATAATCGGTAAACAGATGTTTTTGTACTTCGGTTTATAAACTGTTACAAACCTACCAGCCTAAAAGCAACAACAGAAACTACTTCCTTTTTTAACTTGAAGAGCATTCTAATACAACATGCAACCTCTGTAAATGTGCGCTATTGAACACTTTGTGAGGCTTCCTGGACAAATGAGGTTTAAACCTAGATGAGTTAGTTTACTGTCCTGGGTTCAAGCAGTAGCAGTTGTTTTTGTCAGTCCTAGTAGCTGCAGCAGTGTTGTGTTTTGACTTTCAGCCTGGGAACAACACTGATAACACCAGTGTTTTCAGTTGCTGCTCAGAAATGTTTATTCTGGCCAAGGACTTTCTGAGTCTTATGTTCTGCCAGGGAGGAGGGGAAGCCAGGAGGAAGCAGAGACAGGACACCTGACCCAAGCTAACCAAAGAGGTATTCCATACCACAGCACATCATGCCCAGTATATAAACTGGGGGCAGTTACCAGGAGCGGCTAGATAACTGCTCGGGTTGGGCTGGTATCAGTCAGCAGGTGGTGAGTGGCTGTATTCTCTTCCCTTCTAATTTCTCTTATCCATATTATTATTGTTGGTAGCAGCAGTGATTTTGTGTTATACCTTAGTTACTAAACTGTTCTTATCTCAGCCCATGGGAGTTACATTCCTTTGATTTTCCTCCCCATCCCTCCGGGAGTGGTGGGTAAGAAGGGTGGTGGGCAGTGAGTGACTGGCTGTGTGGTTCTGGGTTGCTGGCTGGGCTTAAACCACGACAGTTCTTTGAAAAAAATGTACTGTACACCGCAGCTGGGGAGAATGGTCCTACCTGGAGCCTCTGGCAGAAAGCTCCAGGGGAGACTTGAGGTTGACTCCTCAGCTTTTGGAGTCAGGGATACGAGGATGTGAGGCCAGCTGTACCCCAACTGAGAAAGAGATACTGGCAGCCTATATGGGGTTCAGGAGTGATTGGCACTGAAGCACAGCTCCTCCTGGCACCCTGGTTGCCTGTGCTGGGCTGCATATTCAAAGACAGGATCTCCTCTACACATCATGTAACCAATGCTACATGGAGTAAGTGGGCTGCACTAATTACACAATGAGCTTGAATAGGAAATCCCAGTCATCCAGGAACTCTAGAAGTCATCATGGACTGGCCAGAGGGCAAAGATTTTGGAATGCCACCAGAGGAGGAGGTGATGCGTGCCGAAGAGGCCCCACCATGTAATGAACTGTCAGAAAGTGAAAAGCAGTACGCCTTGTTTACTGATGGGTCCTGCCATATTAAGGGAAAACATTGGAGACAGAAGGCAGCTGCATGGAGTATGTATATCTTTGTTGGGNGGTCCTGCCATATTAAGGGAAAACATTGGAGACAGAAGGCAGCTGCATGGAGTATGTATATCTTTGTTGGGATAGATGGTCTCTCAACTGTTTGAACTCCTGGGACAGGTTTTCCACAGCTGAAATGATGGAAGGGGTGAGATTGTCTTCAAACTGTCGGAGCTGATGAATCATATCATCTACTTTTGGTGGTGCTATGTCATTCCAGGTTATTGATGCCAATGAGTGGGCATATGATAACGGTGCACTCCATGTAAATTTGAGCCACGTGGGTTGTGTGCATTCAACTTCATTGGGATCTGTTGGTGCATTCCTGGTATCTGGCCTGTGATAGGTCATCTCTACAATGGCTGATTCCCTCAGAGACTGGTGTTGTGGTCCAGTTGGCCGAACGACTCATGACATCGTCCTTGTATGGAAACCTTTCTTTCACAGCTGCCAGGAGCCGCCTCCAAAAGCTGAGGGACCGTTTTTCTTTTGCAATTGCTTTGTCAATTCCCCCTTTGCTAGCAAATGATCCCAGCTGTTTGGCTTCCCTGCCTTCTAGTTTGTGACTGACTGCCCTATTGTCCCAGCATCGGAGCAACCAGGTGATGATGTGCTCCCCTGGTTGATGGGTGAAATCTTTCTGCATATTCTGTAGCTTGGTTGAGGTCTGGGATCAAGAAGTCACCTCTTCTTCTTTCTCTGATGCACGTAATAATAACTCTTGTTCACATGCTGTCCCATGTACTAAGTGAATAGGTTCTTATCTTTCTTCACTGCCAAGGTTGCTCTTTGTGCCTCTTGTTTGCTTTTCCCCTTGCATATAGGAGCAACCAGTATTGGCATGAACTGGTCCTCTGATTTAGCTGCAGTGATTATCACTGCGGTTGGAGTTGCTGCATTACCTGTTGTCAGGGTTGGTTCAGCTGCTGTGCTTGGGGTTTGAGTAGCACCAGCAGCTGTACTGCTTGTTGCTGTCAGGGTTTGGGTAGCTGCTGTACTTGTCACTGGGGTTGGTGTAGTTGCTGTACTTGGAGTTGGAGTAGCTGCATTGTCTGTTGCTTTGCCATCAGATCCAGAGACATACTTTTCCCTTTGAAGCTGCTGGATGGTGTTGGACTGGGCTCTGTAAGCATAGGCCAGGCCCCAGCACGTTGCCATGATTTGCTCTTCTCTGGTATGACCAGGATGACAACACACCTCATTTAAGTGTTTTATTAGTTTTTTCTGGGTTTTGCACTTGTTCGGTGCTGAAGTTCCAAAGCACTGGAGGGGCCCACTGTCCTAGATACTTG
>NDXB01009950.1:1662-20040 GCA_002631895.1 Agapornis roseicollis
TTTTTTTTTTTTTTTTTTTTTTTCCTTCTTGTGGTGTAAATTTCAACCCCAAAATGTATGATATGTGCTGCATTTGGTGCACTTTCCCTGAGGCAAACCAGGGGATCTGTAAGTGGTACTATTTTTCCTATCAGCCCTGGAGAGTAGTGTGGCAGCCCTGCGTGTTATTAATGGATAAAATCTGAGCAGCAGCCAACCCCAAGGTGAACCCTATGCATTTAAAACATTTCATCAGACAGCTAAGTATTTTTTTTGCCTTCACTGCAGCGGATATCTCTACTGCCACCACTCAATAGATCCCGATAGAAGAGAGCAATAGCTGGACTCACTAATGTGAAAATTGATAGTATGAGCTCTCCAATGAAATATAAACAGCTCTGTGTTTCTTAAGTGTCAATATCACTGGGCTGGGCTGAGGAGGTGGTGCAGTGGATTAACCCTAGAATTATCCAGGAGGGGGGAGAAGCTGGTAAATAGGAAATATTTGTCCAATCAGCCAGGGCTCATTTCTGAAGTGGATAAGATGAGCTGCTGTTGACTCCTAGCTGCTGTCAGCTAGAAACCCAGCTACAGTTTACAGCTCTTGTAAGCTGCAGTGTTTCTGGAGGAAGGCCAGGCTGGACTTTTTTCTCTCCTTTTACCCTCCCATTTTGCCTTGAAAAATTGGGTAGAAGAGAAGACAAGGAATGCTGTGAGGACTCAAGCTGCAACTTTGCAGATGCCTTTGCGGATGCACAAACAGGCATGCTGCATTGAGAGCAGCTCCTGGCAAGCTGCAACACTGCTCTCAAAACAGCTTTTATTAGAAGAGCATCTTACTCTGGAGGGAAAAATCTGCAACATGCAGAACAAATATCCTTGCTAGAGAAGAACTGAGACCCTGTGTGCTCATTCTCTCTTACAGAAGCACTTAGCATAGCCAAAAGGTCTCTGCAAGGGAAGGCCGGTTGGTTGCCATTTGGGTGTTTTCAGGGGTCAGATTAACTGAAGTGCTTCACTGCTATTGTCTCCATGTATGGATAATGGAGCATTACTTTGCACCTTCTGCTGTGGCTAAGAAACTGAAAACAGCCAAGGCCATTCCTTTGCTGGCATCAGAGTCAACCTCCTGGTGCCCCTCTGTTAGCTGGACATGGCTAGGTGCGGGTTACAAGCAGCCCAGAGTAATGTTGTTCTTGTGACAAAGAAATGGTTTCCATGGAAACTTTTTAAAAATATACCCAAGATTATGTAAGTTTATATCCAATATACCTCCAGCACATTCATATTGCAAAGTTGCAGAAACACATTTTTAAAAAGAATTTACTTCAATTTCTTCAGCATTTGCTCTATTTGAAGAAAAACAAGTGATTTTACGTACTGCTGCTGTGTATTTAACTGAGGCAATTAGTGAGCTAAGTGCGGATGGTACACAATAAACCCAGCTTTGGCTGGTCAGGGTTGTAAAGGGGGGGTCAGAGAATAAATCCTATAAATTGTCACAAAGTCACCAAAAACGTCTTTGTAAATATATGTTATATAAAGTGCTTTCCATGCCCACGTAGCTGGAGACTTGGACTCCTTATCTTGAGTTTCTCTTCTTCAGCCTGTTTACTGAGTTTTCAATCTCCTTGTTGAGGCTTAAGGACTCTTCTACTTATAAGCCAAACCTGGAACCAAAGCACACTGTGGAGGATCATGCCTGAGTTTTGAGGGTCCTTAATCCTGAGTGAGCAGACTGAAGATTTAGTAAACAAGCCAAAAAATGCTTAAGGTAGTTGAGCAGCCCTTTGGGAGAAGGGAAAAAGGGGAGTGCAAGCTGAAGGAAATCATTTAACTGCACAGGAGTAAATATGTGAAGAGGGCACTCCCTCTAAATGCTTAAATCAGCAGGATTTTATAAGTTAGGCATCCACTAATATGGGTTTATGTCTGTGCAAAGAAGCTTTCAACCAGCTCCAAGTCATTAAGAAACTTTTCACTAAACTCAATCAGTACTACATCTTCTCCTCCCTGCACAAGAAAACCTGATCAGTCTTTAAACTGAATTCTCAGTGGTGTAACTCAGACCAAGCTCTAACTCTGTGCCTCTTCTAACCCCCAGGTTTCACCAGTCCTGCTTCAGTATCTGCAGGCTTCACATATGCCCAAAGTTTCCCCAGTTACAACTGCAGAGCAGCTATTGAGCAACAGAGATGTTTGTTAGTGCATGGAAGAGGTAAGAAAACTTTACAGTATCCTAATGGGGAGGGCTTGCATCACTCAGATAATTGAGATTGACCTGGGAAGCAGAGGCTAATAGCTGTAATCTGAAGAGATAGCATGTCACTTGGAGTTTTGCTGTGGTTGCTCCAGTTTACAGTCAGAGCTTTTCAACTCTTTCCTGGTTTTGCTTTCTTAGTATTTTCAAAATACTCTATGGTTCAAAGATAAAGCAGTTAAAAAAATAAGAGGAGATAACAGTATCCTTGCTGGATTATTTTGTGTGTGTGTAATTGAGGATGTGAATTGCCAAATAAAAATAATAAAAGGAAAAAAATCTGTATTTAGAAAACTTTAGGCTGAACTAGGGAAAATTAATTCATAACTTAAATTCAGATTTATACAAAAGTGTATACTGAAGTATATAAAATTCATAAAGCATCCCCTTCTATCAAAAAGTGTAAGATTGGTTTGAGCATAATGAGGTTACATGATAAAAAAGTAGTTAGCAAAGGAGAATTACTTGTGGTTTTCTTATTCAATGTTTTTATTTCAAGCTTCCATTTCCCTGTGTATAGACTAGAGACCTTTAAAGCAATTTGAATTTCATGTAATACCTAGACCTCAGAAGTAAGGTAAAACACAAGACAGGAAGAAGTCAAGAAGTGGGACTGAGAGACATTAAATCTGTGCCCATAGATCTGGTCAAGGAAACTCTGCAAAGTCCATGGACTGTTTGCTTTAGGTTTGCATGAACTTGTTGTATGTGGGAGCTTCTCTCTTTGAGAGGTCTCCTCTCTGTTGGAGGGGGCTGGAATTCTTTATTTGATGAAATGTAGATTACATGTAACAATATTTCAAGTCTGGGTTTTATGCTTTATCAACAATAGATTTTTTTTTGTAGAAAACAATTCATATTTTCTGGCCAGCTCTGGTGAGATCTGAGTTTTCTGTTTATTATTAGTGATCATGCCCAAGAGTTTTGCTGATGTGTTTATTATTAGTGTTTGATTGATAAAATAAACTAATGTGGTCACCAGTTGAGCTATTTGAAGTTTTTCTGAGTGGCTGAAACAAAGCTGAAGAGACAGTTAACTGGTGCCAGCTTTCACTTCTTGGTTGGTGGAAAAAGGCCATGGGACAGCTAACACGTCTTCACTCAGAGCGTGATACTAAGAAATCATCCTGGTCATCCAAATAGGAGCAAAGCCAGCATCATTCTGTGAGGATTGATGAATGTGATTGAAGCCAGAGCTCCTGTGTCCTGATGACATGCATTGCTACCTCGCTTTGCTTTGTCTTCTTTCTTTTCCTCCTTTTCCATGGGCTAGAGTCTTAGGAGTTATGTGGTTACCCGCCTCTGAAACTGGTATTGGTTGAGAAATAAAAAGGCATTATAAAAGATAGTTTCATATGAAGGAGGAAAAAATCAGGAAATTAAATACTGAAGGTGGAAGAAGACCTATACATAGCTTGTTTAAGCTTACGACTGCCATTTCCACCTAGATAATGTCTGTGAAGATATTGGCTAGATCTCAGAGGCAGAGTAGACATGTGATCAGTGAAACATTAATGAAAACAAAATAATACTTGAAGAAGCTTTAGATGTGGTGGTTCTGCTGGAAACTTGGGAGAACATCTTGCTCTTAGTGACCATGCACTGTCACTGACGTAGTGTGTTTTTTTGCCAGTTAAGTTAATTTTAGGGAAAGGCTGATCACTTTTGGAGTTGTAAATGCACAAGTGACAATTCCTCTCTATTTTCCCACTGAGCTTTGTTTACAAGTGCAAAAATGATTCCTTACTTGGCTGCCACCCCCAGGAAGGAAAAGAGAAGCTGATGAAGTATTTAGTCCATTGACTTGAAAGGGCTTTACGAGTTGTCACAGGTCCACAAAAGGATCAGCCAAAAGCTGGTGCTTCTCCAGCTAGTAGTGGCAATGCAAACCAAGCAGGTGTGAGTGCCCAAGTGCGCAGAAGTTCATTAGTGTGTGATATGATTGAATAAATGTTCCAAGAAAAGGTGACATTTCTTGTCTGGCTTCTCCAAGCCTCCATACAATGTCCTTAAATCTGACAGCTTTCATCCTGGTACTAAATGGAAAATAGTGGTGACATTACTTCTTGAGAAGTCTGATTAATGAACTGCACTCTTTGTGCTGGGGAAGGAGTGGTTTGGAGCAGCAGAAACATCTTTTGATTTGGTCCTATTTGAGCCCCTCTGAAAACTATGCTTAAGACGAGTACTTTACTCTCTGTAAGGAGATGCAAGCTTCATCTGGATTTAGGAAGCATTTCAGTGTAAAGAGGTCTAGTTTTACCCTTTCTGAGTCAGTGTCACCCAAGGACTAAGAAGAGGGGTGACAGGCATGCAGTGGAAGCTTTTCAGAACATCTCCCTTCCAACAAGCCTGTAAAAACGCTGAGCTGAAAGACACAGAGCAACTCACTTGAGACTCATTTTCAGTGTGCCTAAAGTTCTGAAACCCAGACTACAAAATCTCAGGAAGCAGCTGGGTTCCTAATTAAAACAACTTGTTAATAGATTTAGCAGGCCAAATTTATGCTTTTCAATTAAAAATGCTATTGGGTTTCTTATCTGCTTGTGTGCATGTAGGTGCTCATGCATTCTGGAGATAGGTGCAAGTTAGTGGTGTAATGCAGGAAGGGATTGGGACAAACTTCTCGTCCACAACATGTGCTAATGGATTCAGAATGTCTTGGTAACCAGAGTATAACAACTTCAGAGCAGAAGAGTGCATGTCAAGACAAATGCAATGTCAAGGACACTTTATGCACTTGTTTCCTAACCACGGAGTGTTTGTCCTTCTGCATTAAGGCAGTCAGGTGTTTTCCTCACAATAATTTGTTCTTATTTGAAAGCTAAAATTGTTTTACAGTCAGCATGATGGGTCCAAGCTATTGACTGACTGGTGGTCACCCAGGAAGAATCTGTCCTTCAATTAGCCCTGCTTTTCTTCTTGTACTGCTGAATTTCACACTTCAGACCACAGGATCTATTTGTTTCTCTAGAGTGTCTTTCACAGGCAGTTCACTAAAACTGGGGTAAAAGCAATTCTGTTGGTTTTATTTAAATTATTTTTATAGTATGACAATAATTCTCATTACACCAAATTTGATGAACTGGTTTTATTTTCATTTTTTTTTCTACTGAAACAAAGACTGCATCTGTATGTTTTTGTCGCAAGAAAGAAAGAAGCCAGCCATGTGTTGCCTCAAAATATTAAGCAGCCAAGAAGTACTTTTGTTGCTACCAAAATGAGGCTAGCATCTCGTATATTTGCTTTTGAACAAGAATAGGCTAAAAACTGCTGTAATTTTGTAGTAGCTAATTTCTCTTTTCAAGTTAAATGGAGGGCTACTTCTATAGATAATTCCTACTCCAAAAAAGAACCAACAAAAAAAAAAAAACAAACAACCAACACCAAATTTCCAGTTTAGTGCTTTCAAAATGCTGATAAGCAGAGAAACTTTTCCTTGTGGTGAGTTGTGAGGCAAAAAACCTTAAAAATAAAAAAGGACAGGACACCATGTATGTCCCAGAGCCTGTCTGTCCTCAGCTGATCACGGGACTTTCACTGTGCCTGACCCTTGCATGGTGCTCGTACAAAAATAGAAGCTCCAGTCCCACCTCCAGTCCTCTAGCTACATAGATATTTGTTCGTTTGTGCTATAAATGGGGAACTTGGGGTTATGGGTTCACTGCAGCAGATTCCAATGCAAAATTGGGCCCCTCTCTATATACAAACATTTGTAACAGCAAAAGACTCTGTGGGCGCTATGGCTAAATGCAGGCTGGCTGCTCCATCTGCTTAAAGATTTGCTGCAATGCTCATATTTAGTACATTGCTTTGCAAAGTGCTTTCTGAGATATCTTGACAGCAAGCAAACAAAATTCTCCTGTATTGTATATAATGGGTAGTACTGACCTGATTTATCCTCTATGAATAGCGTGGCAAAGGTACAGTGGTTTTGTATATTCTAGAAATGTGGCAGCCCTGGAGGTGCATTTGGGGTTGTCATGCTGGCAGCAAGAGGGGAGGTGGAAAAGGGAAAAAGCTGGGTAAATTCCATGGTGCTGCATTTAAACCCTGGAAAGCTCATTAGTCAGAGATTAAGCTTTGGAGCTAAATCTGAATGTGAGAAAGGAGAGGAAAAGCTATTGAAAACTGAGATTCTACTGCTGACTATGGAGGCCACATGACCCTGACATATAACTTTTACTGAGTTGACTATATCTCACTTCCTTTAAGTGCCTGTCCCTCCTGCTCACTCTCAAGGACTTGGCCAATCTACTTTTGTAAATAGAACAATGCTTTATATTTCTCTATTACTCTGGAGTGACTATATCAATAATGCAGGAAAGGCATCTGTCCAGCACAATGAGACTATTTTTCTGATTTTGGTTGACAGTTATGGTAATAGTTTGGCAAAAAATCCATTCCACCACCAATGACCACAGGTTACAGCTGGTTTTAAAAATCTCAGCCACTCCTGGAAACTTAGAAGATTGATTACATGAATGGAAAGAGATAGAAAGATGTATCAAAAGCTTTTATGGCTGAAACTTTTAACTCTGCCTTGGTCCCTTTTTTTCCACCCGGATTCTGAAAGTCAGTGTGCAGTCTTGTAGTTGCCTTACATTAGCCCAGAGCATAATGAGTTGAGCAAGTTGTGAAGGGAACTGAGGATCTGCTCAGCACCAAAGCCCTCAGAAACAAGGATGGGAGCTGTAAAGGTGGGGGCAAGGTGCTTGTGTGGCTCTCCTGATCAGGGTGATGGAAGCTGGGGAGGGTGGCCAGGGCTGCTTGCCTAGCCCTGTATGTGTCCTGCAAATTGTGTGTTAGCAGGGGCAGGTTCTGGGTCAGAAGGGTTCCTGTTTACAGGTGATATAGGCAGTGCATATGCATATGCATTTGCTCTTGAAACATGAAATTTTTTCCCCTTCACTCATGGCTTTCTCAAGCTCTTGTTGGACAGCAGATCAGTGGATTTGACTGAGGCACCTTTAGGTTTGAAAGAAAATCCCTAGAAAAAAAAAGCATAGTTTCCTTTCATTAAAAATATTGTTCATCTCACATGACTCGAAGCTGGGACCTTACAGTCAAATACACACCTTAACACTATGTTAAAGGACTCAAAACTACACATGGCCACAGTAGAAGACACACTGTTTTGAATGTAGGTCCCCTTTATGCAAAAAACAGGTATCTATGTGTCTAGCCAGCACTGGGATTTCATATACCAAATGTGCACAGTGAGCTGCGCAGGGACAAGTTTGCAGAACAAGAATTATCCTCAGAAATTATTCAGCAGATATTTTCAATTTGAGTAACAATGGAGGAGAGAAAATCAGAGGCTGCTTGTGGACAGGGCCATGAACAGAGGGGAAAAAAACGAGAGGAGGTCAATTCATCAAATAAATTATTCCCTATGAATTATTCACACAGGTCTAACTTAACTGTTATTCCTACTTTTCCAGACTCACTACAGGGGTTGACAATAGTACAGCTTTGTCAGTTCCTGGACTTTGATATTAGCAGAAATAAAATCTCAGAGTGCAGTTAGGTCTACCAGTCAGTCAGGAGGTGAATTTGGTCCTAGAAGTTGATTTTTCTCATTGGCCATGACATTGGCATGTTATCAGCCATCATGAACCCAGAAGATGCAGTCAAGAAGGTTAGTCAGAAAAAGCTGACAATTACAGCAATCTCCTGATATTTCTTTTCCTTCTTAGTTAAAGAGCAAAAACACTCAAAGCAGTGGTGAGTATGGGTTAAGAATCTGGCCATTCAAACTCTCAAAATTCAGGTGGGTTCATCTGTCTTATGAACTCTTCACCCAAGCCCCAATTAGTATTATATTAACCTCCTTAAATATGGGATTGCTCTGATCTTACAACACTCCAAAATGGTCTATTAGCTACCCCATTTCCTGGCTCCATCAGATGAAAATGTCTGCAGTAGGTCACCTGAAAGCATTACTCAATTAATGCAGCAGGCTGCTGTGGGTACCCAAGATGCCTACCAAGCACAGGGAGTTTAGAGGACTTTTATTACACAATCTCACATTTTTTACATTAAGAGTGTATGTAAACATGATCTGAGGACTTATGCACCCAGATTCTCTAAAAGAACTAAACCTTGACCTCCTGCAGAAATTGATAAAAATTAAGTGCACAGGATCATCAGTGGCCTTGGACTAAGTCCCAGTCAAATGAGTTTATTAGTTATGGATGCTGTGAACACTGTATTGCACCAGCACATATTCTGTGCATAATGCAGTTTACAAGCAAGAAATAAGAGATTTCAATTTTTAGAGTTCCAGAGCATGCAGGGGATTTTTTGTGTGGGCTTTGGGGAAAATTTTGTTGTGGCTTTTTCAGCCTATATGATCATCTCCTACTGAAAGTTGTTCACACTGTTGCTTTGAAAAAGCCCTGTGATAACTAGCCGTATATTTCAGAATCTGACTTTAACTAGTTTTTGCAAATGCAAGTTAAGTTCCCAAGCCAGCAAAGCATGTTGAAAGTTTTACCTGAGGTGCCTGTTCTAATTCTATGACACTACATAAAAACTAGTGCAATTTGTGGAGTCATGGCATTGCCTCCACTGAATCCTTGCTAAATCAATCCAAAGTGCCATTTCCCATCTCCTTTCCCAATCATGGCTCATTAAGCATCATGCAGAATGTAATCTATTAGCAGCAATCTCCTTGGCTGGTGAGAAAATCAGTTATGAGTGGCTACCTTTTATAAAACAAACCAAAAAATATCAAAACAACATTATGAAGCCTGCCACTATTAAAGAGATTGAATGCGAGAGGTGTGTATTTATGCCATTGAGCTAACTTAAATGTTCATAAAGACTATGAAACTTCAGTATCCTGAGTCGTTGATTTCAAGCTTCGGGTCAGAGACAGATGACTTCATGCTGAGATTTATTACTAAGAGGCGAAGCTTTGGAGTTTGTGTCAAGGTGGGCTCATCCATCATGGGAAGAATTCTGCCATAATATTCTGCTGTCAGATCCCATATACCCTTGATCAATCTATCAGTCGCCCTGCTTAGGAAATTGTACAGAAACCCAATATAATCTGATTAGACATCCAAAAGCACCAACAATGGTTAATCATGCAGGTAAATTGTAGTATGCTAAATGTGACTCCGTTCCCAGTGTATACACATTGTGTTAGACATAGCAGAGGAAAGTCCCCAGCTAGCTGCCTGCCTGATGAATTTCTTAGTCCTCTGTGCCTGGGGAATCGGTGTTGGTGCTGTGTCCCTGTTAAAAATTCAAATGCTTTTGAAATCATCTGCATTTTGTGTGTGTGTGTAGATAGGCACTAGAGTCTGTACTTGTGAAGTCTGGCTGTCAATAGTTTGTTTTGCAGGTGTAAGTATTGGTGTTTATCAGCAGGTATAGATGATGGGCTATTTCTAGTGAGTACGGTAATGTTACTAACATTTACTGGTATCTAGTTGTGAACTTTGTGATATAAATACCTGGACTCTGCTCTCATGAGACCTCACCTGGAGCATTGTGTGCAGTTCTGGTGTCCTCAGCACAAAAAGGACATGGAACTGCTGGAACAAGTCCAGAGGAGGGCCACGAGGATGATCAGGGGACTGGAGCATCTCCCATACAAAGACAGGCTGAGAGAGTTGGGACTGTTCTGCCTGGAGAAGAGAAGGCTGCATGGAGACCTCATAGCAGCCTTCCAGTATCTGAAGGGGGCCTATAGGGATGCTGAGGAGGGACTCTTCATTAGGGACTGTAGTGACAGGACAAGGGGTAACGGGTTCAAACTTAAACAGGGGAGGTTTAGATTGGATCTAAGGAAAAAATTCTTTCCTGTTAGGGTGGTGAGGCACTGGAATGGGTTGCCCAAGGAAGTTGTGGGTGCTTCATCCCTGGCAGTGTTCAAGGCCAGGTTGGACAAAGCCNGAAAAAATTCTGTTAGGGTGGTGAGGCACTGGAATGGGTTGCCCAAGGAAGTTGTGGGTGCTTCATCCCTGGCAGTGTTCAAGGCCAGGTTGGACAAAGCCTTGTGTGGCATTGTGTAGTGTGAGGTGTCCCTGCTTATGGTAGGGGGGTTGGAACTAGATAATCTTAAGATCCTTTCCAACCCAAACTATTCTATGTTACTTCACAAGGTCTTTCTGCTTTCTGTAAATGCCTGAAATCTATACAAGCAGGGACAATCCTGTCCATTCGGTTGATCAATATATCAACCCAGATCTGAGAAGTCATGAGTTGCTACAACTCTGCGACGAGAATACAGGTGGATATTGCCCTCCCAGAACTATACAAAGCAGTCTAAGGGCTTTGTAACAGCAGCACCTTCTATAAAAATTCAGTGGTCCTGGGTTATTTGAGAGCAGCTTGGTCTTTACATGTACCTATCCCACTTAACTGCGTGGCTCTTCAAGAGGTGCCATTCACATGGAGAAATTGTTATAATTCAAAAGTTGGTGGTTCCCAGGTACTCCAAGCAGGCTCTGTGGTGGTGACAAGAGCCAAACTTAAACAGGTGGATTTCTAAACCTTATGAGACTTTTAGTCAAAGAAATTGCTGCTTCACTTTGCAAAATGACTGTGAGCTCCCAAGACTCCTTCACTATGTCAGGACAGCTCCTCAGAGTAAGACAATCATTTAAATGTCTTCACATTGAGCATGCTTGTGAGTAGCATTACACAGGAATATGCATACAGTGAAAACATGAAATGGTAATTTCTCTCAGATTTGAGTCATGTCTCCTACTTTACTCCTAAAGAAAGCCTCAGATCACACAATCCAGAGCAGATCCTTAGTCCTGTTCTGACAATTTGAGTATTGGGTCCCTTCAGGGTGTAGCTGCGATCTGGGACTGCTCGGTTGCAATGCTGAGCAGGTTAGCAACTGATGCTGAACTTCAGTATGGCTGAGACATTAAAAGAGATGAATTTCCCAAAATCAGGCAGACCAGTGAACTGTGCTGGCAGTGTAATTCCATTACTTTCAAAGGAGTTGAGTCTGTTGTAGCCAGTCAAGTGGAACACTGTTGTACCTTAAAGAAAAAGAAAGTTGGAATTTTATTATTGTTATTACAAATATTATTGTTGTTGTTGTTGCTATTACTCCTTCACTGTAAGAATACTAACATAATGAAGTATGTAGAGCTAAACAGCAAGCACAGCTCCAAAGGGAAAGAATTATAGTTGTTCCAAGGGGTGTAAAATAAGCCTGCTCATAGTTGGAAAAGTGGTTGCCAGTGATTTCCAGATAAATTGCTCTGAAATGGAATTAGGAAAAACTACCTTCTTCTGCTTTGCACATACAGAGCGTCCTCTATGCCAAGTGTAATCTGGAAAGTTTCCATTAATTAAGGGTTCAAATCCAAAGAAATATCAAAGAAAAGAAGGCTGAGTCCAAGGTGAGACTTGAGAGCTACTGAAAGGGACTAGAAGCTCACCCCAAAGCCTTTTTGCTTCAAGTGTCTCTGACTTGCCTGTTTGGATAAGGAAAACTATGCAGATTGTCTAGACATGCAGAGACTGGTTGGCCACATCCATCAGCTTTATCTGAATTTCCCTCTGAAAGGTGGCATAGACTCAGGTCATTGGCAGTGCTGTGATGACAGAGGACGTTTCTCATCCCTTCTATTCATTTCCCATCCTGAATGCAGAATATGTGGAAGATTTCATTAAAGAAGATTCAAGGGGAGTTATTCAAAGATGGGTTAAAAGAAAGTCTGTGCAGGTACAGATGATAAAGAGAAGGTGGTGGTCACCATATGTGTATTTAGGTAGGAATAAAAGGATGGTGAGAAATGCCCTGACAGACTGCTATAATCATTAGACAACATTTTTCCCACAGAAGGATCTGTGCTTGGGGTTTGCTGGGTTGTGAGATTCACTAACCCAGCTCTTTCCATCCTGGTACAGACAGCACATTGTACAACCTGAGCAACAAAATCCTGAACAGCAAACAGGAAAAAAAAATAGAGTCAATGTTTATAATATCCTGAGGCCTGTAAAACACTAAATTGTTTGAAAATCCAGCAGGAAGGTGCACTGAAGCTTAGCATCTACGTTTTGAAATAGAGGAGGGAAGGCACAAAGAGCCAGGGACATTTTCCCTGGAGCCCAGGTCTGAAATGCCAGGCTTTAATGATTTAGAAAGAAACACATTTCAGCACTACTGTGGCACAAAGTACAGCAGACATAGTCAGGAGTGTGAGCAGGTCTGTCTCCTAAATACCTAAGGGGAAGTTTGTAAGCATTCTTACCCTCTCATGTGCCTCCCAAGGGTAAAGTGTTAACAGTGCAGTGGCCTTTTTGGGGTCGGGTGATACCATGTATTACACCACCAAAATTGTACCAAAGCAGCTACGGGGAGGGATTAGCCAAAGGTATTTGACGGCTGCTGTTAGGTTGAACTTTACTTTTACCACTGTGCATTGAAAATGAACACCAAGTTGAGCAGTATTGTTATAGGAAACCATTACCTCAGTTCTGGGTTACTGGCCTGACAGGCCCCCTTTATTAGAAATCACATTATGTGGACTTTTTTTTTGCAATGATTCCATTCAGCCAGGGTGCTGTGGGTGCTTCTTTAATTGTCTTGCTAATTGTTTATTCCCTCTGGGGCATTTTTCTTTAAACTTCCCTGTATATCTTTAGCCAAAATAAGTACAGTACAAAGTACATATTTACAATGGTAACTGTTGCCTGGGCATGTGATCAATTGATTTTTTTAATCATTGTTTTTACTGTAGTTGATGGTTATCTGCTTCTGGATGGTTTAAAATAGTGCAAGACCAGGCAGTCTCATGATCAAATTAATGTTAGAGAACTGCTTGAACTCCAAGGACACTTGCAATCTCTGGACAGACAATTCCTTAAAGGCATTTTGATTTCTTCAAGTAGGGCCCAAGCTTTAGCAGGTAAACTGATTTATTCTCAAGCTGCTACCCCACCGTTGCCAGCATCAGGAAAGAACTTGAAGGTTACATTCCAGTAGAAGGACTAGGTAGCTCCAAGACATGCCTTGCTTGAAAGAATTCATATATATCTTTCCTTTCTCCACCACTCAGTTCTGGCTATTTGTTTGAAGGTTTCTCAAGAGACCAGTTGCCTGGAAAATATGATGGATGAACAAATAAGTTAGGTTTTGTGGTTTTGTTTTGTGCTGGTTTTGGGTTAGTTTTTTTAGGGGGGAAGGTATTAAGTTTCTGTCTTTTTACAGATGCTTTTTAAACACGGGGAAAACATTCATTCTCCTCAGAATTTAATTCCCAGTGAGGAAATAGCAAAAACCAAATGATTGTGGTACATACATGGTTTGGATCTATACTACTTTGCTGTGCCATGTGAGCTTTCCTTTTTATGTTATTACAGTGTAATGAAAATAACCCTGAATAGCTCCATTGTGAGTATGTCCAGACTTAGGCACTCAAATCACCATCTATTATCTGTGCTTATGGAAAGTCAGCACTAGTCTTCAGTATGTGTTTCCAATACTGACATATACTATGCTTTGCCATCTTCAAAAAAAAAAAAACCAGCAAAATCATGTTCTTCCTTATAAACTTGTGAGGATGGTGCAGATCAAAGGCATTCTGTTCCTTTATCACAGAAAATGAAACTGACATGTGGGAAATCATGACCAGTGTTATCAAGCTAAATATCCTACAGACGTCAATAAAAACTACAGAGTTTCATCTGTCCTGATGCCTGAATTTAGGATGCAATAGTACAGAATTAACTACAGATAACTAACTTCAGGTGCAAATTTAGTAGTGGAAGGTGAAAGGGCCTTTGGCTTTCTAATTAGCATCAGTCATTGGATCTAGCCCTATCAAATTTAATCTAAGGCTCACCCGGGATCACAAAGGCAGTAAGAGTACATCACAGCAAGAACTGGCTTTTAGTTCTTGGCCCCAGCCATTTCCCCTTCCTCCACCCCAGCCTTCCCTTTTGTACTTGTATTAATTTTGTCTGTGCAAGTGAATATCTGGCATCAGTATTTGTGCATATCTGGAGATCACTAAGCCAGTTGGGGTTTGCATTAAGAGAAAAGAAAACAAAAGAGAATGGTTAACCTTCTCCCACCCTAACAACCCCAGTACATGTTCTTTACTGTGCTGGATTAATTTGTTTTTATTAACCAAACTCTAGGGGAGGAGGCAGTTATCAATAGATAATCATGCTGCTGTGGATTAGAGTCACTTAGCTATGTATTGTACCTTTGCTGTCCCAAGGGTATGATTATATCAATTGGCTGTGCTTTAAATGATGTTAAAAACACACTGAAGCAACTGATACCCCTTCCAACCCCAAAACACATGCTAAAAGTGGAGATTAATCTCCTTTGGCAGCTGGTCACCTACCTGGTGGTGAGCCACTTTCATTAGAAGAGGAAGGGCAGGGCTGTGTTATATACACTTGCTGCTAACTTCACAAACATGGAAGACATATGGTTTAACTAGCTCTGTGCTGTCCTTTGCAGCCTTGCTTATTGAATAATTTTGCCTGTTTATTGAAAAATGGAGGATGCAGGAGTGAGAAACACATCAGGCAAGTATGATATGGAATAGCTAAAACCCAGTGTCCTGGCCATCTACCAGATTCTGCTACAGCCATAAAAATCCATCTTGTAGTTGTGTAAGTGTGGTGAAAGGCCTTTGTCAGTGCAATAGATGCAGAAGAGAGATGTAGAACAATCTGATGTTTTCCCTATAGGCAGGGTAGTCAGGAGCTCTTGATCTCATCTCAGGTTCAACTCCTTCTGTGGCCTTTAGAAGGTCGCTTCACCATTTTTTTCTCCATCCGGAAAATGGGAATAAAAATAAATCACATGCTTATCTAACTATCTCCTGGGGTTGGTGTGAAGTTGTTCATAAAACACTTTAAACATTGAGCATGCTCTGTAGGGTTTGCCTTTATTATGAACTTCGTAAGTGTGTCCCAGATGAACCACTGCTGATAGGAGGATATTACTCCCACAAATTTTTTTGCTGTGGAATCTGGCAATGTAAGGGGACAAGAAAGCAAGTGATGAAAATATGGGGGGAAAACAAGGTTTATGAATATGTTCAGAATACTTCCAGACTATTTAGTTTGCAGGTCTGCCTGACTCATTGCAGTCAGCTTCCTTTCATGCTCTCATTACATACCAGGCCTACCAGTCTCTTCTCCATCTCCTTCACCTGCACATCCCTGTCTTCAAAGCCTGTACTGATATGTTTCCAGTAACAACAGCTCCCCAGGCCATCTAGCAGCCCTGTAACACTCTACAATACAAGATACTGCATATCCTCCAGTAATGATTGCCTTTGCACTGGATACCTCTTCCTCTAGGCATTTCTAATACTCAAAATGAAGCAAAAGTCACAATGTTCTAACCATGGCTGGTCTGGTTGCATAATTTTTGTGCTCTTCTTACACCTCTTGATAATTAGCTGCTCACAGATTTAACTTTTACATGAAGTGTTGCCTTGTGTTGACTATACGAAACCTACATTCACCAAAGCCAAGTAGTTTTCATGTTCATTTGTCCTATGAGAAGTACTTGAACAGGAGTTGAACACTGGCTTCCTTTATCTGTCTTCTTCTATGTATCTCATATCTTCAGACACTGAAATTTAACTTTTTTCCCTTTTAATTCAGGCACAGAACCTGGGCCCAAGGATATTACTCCCTGAAGGAAGTAATAACAGGCTTTAGTTTAGTGGGTTTTTTTATTCTTATTGGTTTTCACACATCCACCCCCCTTTTCACGTTCATTGGAGAGACCAAACCTTTTAATACCCAGAATCCTTCTGACCCATCACTAATTGTTCCTATTTTTTAGGAGATCTTGGCAGGTCTGGTGACATTATAGAAAAAGTCCTCCCTAAAGAGCACTGCCAATTCCAGCTTTAATTCCATCAGTAAACAACCTTGACTGTGTTGGGAAAATTCCATTAATCATTCGTGTTCTGTGAAGAATAATACACAAAGGAGCTGTCAAAATCAAGCAGCTACTCTCCATTTGTTTGGTAATTAAGAAACTCCAGGCCATTCAGATGGTGCAGGGATGCAAATTCCACGTCCAGCTAGAACCACTTCAAATGAAACAATAGGGAAGGAATCACCTGCACTTAAACTGTAGAGGCCAGACTTTAAAGCCCTCTTTCCATTTCTGTACTCTCAGTGGGTTTATTTGGGACACTTGCACATCTAAATGCCTCACCAGGTATTTTGATATCTAAATTATGTCTGTTTGTGGAAATACATAATAATATGGAAGGTCCTGAGCAGAGAATATGATTTAAAACAAAATGGAATTAAAAAAATTGGTAAAACTTTTTTTTTTTTTTTTCTTAAAGTTGGGATTTGTTCCTGGACTTTTTCTTTAGTCAGCCCAGTTTTCCTACAGTCTAGCCCTCTCCTCTTCCCCTTCAGTTTGACCACTGCTTTTTCCTATCATGTAACATATGCTCCTTGGTAGCCTTACTGATTTCAGTGCACTACTTCTGGAGTAATGCACTATGGAAAGGTGGGGGGTGGGGAGGCGGGGTGTAGAGAATCTACCTGTCAGATATTAGATGTGGTTGGCTTTTGAAATATAGTTAAAAGATTATTTCTTTCACAATGTTTCTAACAATTTGGTGTAAAGCCAAAGCCATTCACTTGGCTTTTAACTAAGGCAGGAGTTACATGTTAAAGATATCTCAGAAATATGTCAGACTGGTCTGCATAAGTATCTGCAACTAATCTCTACCTTGTTTGAACTGAAAGGTTTTGGAAAGCAAAGCAGATTCTACCAGGTTACTCCTGAAGATAGCTGCAATGCTCCTTGGTGAATTGTTTTGATGGTCCAACCTATATCCACATGGGAGCCCACTCCAGCAAAGAGACACAATGAATAAGACTTTAATGTGCTGGGTCTCACTTGCTGATGGCTGTTTAGCCACTCTTCGTTTATACTGGAGCTTTAGCCTGATAAAGCTATGCTTAGCATGGCCTAAGAATGGTGGGGCAGAGAGTTAATAATTTATGGCAGCAGACTAGCAGTTCAAACACAGATTTGCTCCCTACAGTGTTTCTATGTAGACTAAAATTGTATACATGGACTGCTGAATTAAGCCAACAATGTTCAGAAAGAAATGGGCTGGACGATGATCAGTTGATTAGTGGATTTAATCACAAACCTCTTCTTATCAAGCTGGAACTAGAGGTTTACTAACAAAGACATTGTTAAATCTTCATATTATAGAAAATTACTTCCAGTTTTATTGGCTTAAATGAGGAAATGCTTGGTTTTCTATGTAATAAATAATTATATGCAATATTTTGTCATATATATTTTTTAATTATAGAAATAGCCTATTACAGATGTAAAAGTATTCTGCATTTCCTAGTGTCTCACTGCTATCTAGGTGTCTATCTGGAAGTTGCAAATCAGGCAATTAAATGCTGTGAAACCCATGCACTTTGATGGTACAAGCTCAACTGAGGCCCTTCAGAAGAAATCTATGCCTTCGGGGTTAGTAGTACTTCATGCTGCTGACTTGGCTGCCTGAAGCTGAGGGTGATGTATTATTTAAGAGCTTATTATTAGATCAGTAATGATGATCAGTAATTCACTGGTGGTGCTTGGTTCTGGGCAGATGTTCTGGAATCAAAGATGTTCAGGGAGATGTGTGAAATGGCCTGATTTTTATGCTGAGGTCAGTTTGACTTGCAGACTTTCCAAGCAGTCTCACCAGGCTGACCTGGTGGCTGTGATTAGAATCCACTAGGAACTGCAGTGGGACCGTCACCCTCCTGCCCTGCTGTTCTTCTCTCTCCACTCCATGTAAGTGTCACCTGGAGAGTTCCCGGCCAGGGGGAAAGTCTCCTCGAAGGTGGGATTAAAAACTAGTAAAACTTGCAGTTCTTTTTTTAAGAGAAAGATGTAATAATCCCACTCATTTGTTACAAAGAGTATCAGAAACACGACCCCTTCCTGACATTTAAATGTGATCTTTCCTCAAAACCACAATGTACTCTCTTGCTTACATGGTACTGGCTTTGACATTCTTAGCCCATTTATGTTGGACCAGTGCAGTTGAAGAGAATCCAATGACATAACAATACTTTAAAAGATTTTAATTTCTTTTTTTTTTTTTTTTTTTTTTTTTTTAAATTTTATCCTCACCTCTTTTTTT
>NDXB01009950.1:20120-38088 GCA_002631895.1 Agapornis roseicollis
ATTTTTTTTTTTTTTTTTTTTTTGTTCTTCTAAAATCTCAGCCTCACCTCTGTTTTCTGAGGTCCTTATAAGCCCTTCTTTGGCTCTGTCAACAGAGACTGTAAAACTCATTTTGGAACAATTCATGGTCATTAGGGCTCATCAGCCAAGTGGGCATTTCTTCTGTCTTATCCTAATATTGATGTCCTAGAAGATCATTCTGAAACCATGAATTGCATTTTAGGGGTGGGAAAAGATAGCAACCTGATTAGTTCTTAATCTAAATTAAAAAATCAATCGGCATGTGCTTCTATTAATGGGCCTTATTTATTTAGGATTAATTAGGGTGGTGGTTTCCAATTACACACCATGCCTGCAAACAGGTTAAAAATCTATGCTTCTGACCTGCTGCCAGGGAACTGTAGCATGTTATCCCAGGTCAGCTGAGCTGCAGTGATTTCCTGCAAGTGCATTCTTCTGCCTGGGGCATATGCAAAATATTTCACTTCACTTTGCCTTCTTTCATAGCAACCTGAGCTATACTATGTAAACCAGCATTTGTTTTCACATAAAAGCATGCCAAGGGATGGTTACTGCAGCTTAGCTGACTCATGGTAACTTGTTGAACTGTTACGATTTAATCATCCCTACTGCTTTTTAATGAAAGCTGAGATTTTTTCATGCTCCTCATTCTATGAAGCTGTTACTTTGAATAAAACTGCCATCCATCATGAAACTAGTGACAAAACCACAAAAGTGGGCAAAACTGCTCTTCTGCACACTCTCGTACCTAGTGGAAGGCATTTAATAAATTCCTTAATATCAGGTGGTTTTAATCCACATGACTGGTAATTGAGATCCCTACTTGGCATACATTCATCCTGCACCTCATCTATTTATCCTATGTATATCACATCATATCTTAATTAGAAAAGTGAGTAGGTCTGCCTTGAAATAGACTAGAAAAATGTCTTTTGAGGGAAAAAGCAAAGTACTGTTTCATACACTATTTCTTTTGATGGCAGAGGAAAGATCAGCAGTTACACCATGTACATCATAGCCATGAATTTTTTCTACCTGGTGATACTGGATGTTCATTTGAGAAAGAATGATCAGCCTTTTAATACCTAACTTGCAACTTGTTGAAATGACTGAGGAGCTGAGGTTTTGTTACACTCCAGCAAGTCTGGAGTTGCATCTGGAGCATGAGTCAGGCAAGCTGTCCAACACAGGGAATCAGATGAGATCAGGCGTGGGTTTACAGCCTGAGACCTAAACCTGGGAAGTTACAGGCCCCCAAGGGTATCTCAGCATAGCAACATAGCAAAAATAAAACATTCCAAAACAAAAACCCTTCTTCCTTCTGAACAGGTCTTCAGCACTTTTCCTTCTCAAGACAAATCTTACCTCTTCTTGACCACGGCCCTACAGAAAAGGGGTGGCCTTCATTAAAAACATACTTAACATCCACAGATTTAGGATCTGCTTTTCTGGAGCAACCTGAGTCAGACTATTTATCAACCTTAAAGGCAGAAAGATTAAAACTGATTAGACTCTGTGTACTTTCATACACCGAAGACTATGGAAATGTAAATGCTAACAGTCAGTCTAGGACCTTGAATGGCAACCAGAATTTCAACAGGAATAAAGCTGAAGGAAAGAACTGGTCAGACTGAGTNAATGCTAACAGTCAATCTAGGACCTTGAATGGCAACCAGAATTTCAACAGGAATAAAGCTGAAGGAAAGAACTGGTCAGACTGAGTAAGGATTAGTGAATCTGTCCTTAAAGGACAGCTGTGACCTTGAGTAGGTGTCCTCAAGGAGGGTAATCTGAGAGTCTAGCACTGGCTCCTCTGTCTTGGCTCACATCAGCAGAACATGGATGGTCTCAGCACAGTCAACAGATTTCCGGGGATTGCTTGGTTGTCCCTACAGAGGGCCAACATAAAGACTTCTGCACCACCTAAGTTCTATGTGGACAGCATACATGGTTGTAAATAGCCTTGTGCTGGCATTGCTCACAACAGTGGATTTCATTTCACAAAGGCAAAAGCAATCCCTTAAAGCTGCATAGCTGCTAGTAGGTATGATAATCTCATTCAGATCACTCTTCCCTTGATCTCACTTCCACCACTTCTGCCTTTCCTTAGGCATGCAGAAAAAGCCTGTGATTTTTTAGTTCTTTTATTATTTTTTGAATGCCCTGTTTTCAGTAGGGCACATTAAAGGTCAAGTAAGACATTTGATATATTTTAACACAGGCAGCTTTAGAGATGAACAGATTTGACATATTTAAATAAAACATCCTAATAGTGTGTTCTGGCCTTGAAGGCCTCAGGCAGCATACATTGTATTTGTTAGACACTATGGCTTAATTACTCTCATAAATGAATTATACCCATTTCAATTTAAAACCATAAGTGTTGCATTTGAACTAGGGTCAAATTAAACTTTCTGTCAATTATGCAGATTACTTAAGCAATTATGTAAATTGTTAATAAGTTCTTAAATGGAGGGAATTTTTTTTCCCTGCAAAAATATGTATTTTATGCATTACCGAGCTTAAACACTTTTAGAGGATGAAAATACAGGAGAAAAAAAAAGAGATAGTGTGGCTTGGGATTTGCTGCACTACCTCCACCTTGCACACTGGTGGCTAAAGGGTCGTCTGTTTTCCAGCTGAATCAGAAGAAGGGCCATGGAGTTAAGGCTAGGTGATGGCTTTTCTTTCTCCATTGGTATAAGAAGTGTCACTGGGCTTAGGGCAGGGTGCTGTGGTGGTGACAGTCAGTACAGTCACAAGGATATCAGGGTAAGCTCCCCCTCTGTCCCATACTATGTAATACATTTCCATAGATAGAAAGCTTTTGGAAGTAGTGACTATGTTTTCCATTTAATTTCCTTTTGCTTTACTCTTTGAGGTCTGTCTCCTTCAGTGAGAAAGAACCAGAGCTTTGCTCTTGATAGGAGTATATGTTGGTTAAAGTCAAGAGCAATGTAAATAACAGTAAGTAATAATCAAAACCCTTGCCTTCTCTAGACTTGTATGTCCTTCCATAGTCTGACCCCTGAGAGCAAAATCTTGATCTTGCTTCCATGAGGAAGAAGGTGGAATTACAGTTATGACCAAGGAACAATCCTGCAGAATTTAGGCCACTGCTTGCTGGATATGTTTTGATGCAATTACACTGCATTTAGTTCAGTGCAAGAGTGATTGAAATTTTCAGGGTCCAATTTTAGTCCTGTTATTACAAGGCTCAACTCTCCCAAGACCTGCTAGTCCTCCCACATACACCAGTTTTATGCTAGTGTAACTCTATTGACTTAATTAGAATTACTCCCTGCAATGAGGGGAGAATCAGGTCCATTAACTTCAACAGGAACTTTCATTAGGACTCAGTTCAGTCTCCAGGGATTTCTAAATGAATTAAAGCCACCATTTTGTGCCCCTATAGAATACCAGGAAGGTGCAAGTTACATTTGTGTGTCACCTCCACCCATTTTAACACTGACTTGCATGTTGCTGTTATTGAATCCTGATGATTTGTGTTACTCCCAGCCCAATTTTTGCTTGTCAGAAAACCACCAAGGTTTCCAAGTTTCTTCAAAGACATATATGTGATTTATCTGGGTTTGGCACTCTACTCACAACTAGTCTTGTTTCTGCCGTGATGCAAGTTGTTCCAGTGCCGGGTGGGGTAAGAACTGGAAATCCCACCAGAAAAAACAGGAAAGCAGACCAGTGGTTGGGTCTAGGAGTTCAGAAGCTTTTGCATCTCGGCTTTGGCAAGGGCGGCGTTCAAACCCAGAACTTGGGCGTTCCCAGCTTGGCCCGTGACTAATTGAAATCCTAATAAAGAAAAGGCCTCTGCCCTCAATTCTTACCTTGAGCAAATTAACATTTTAACATCAGTTATAAAATGCACTACATCTCTGGGAGGGGGGTGGAGTGCGGCATGAGGGAGGGGGAAGCATCTAATGCAATCAAATATGCATATCAAAGCCTAAAAAGAAATGGGAAAAAATTCAATGAATGCTAAATTATGGATCTACAGAGGTCTGTCTGTTAAAATCTACACGGTGGTATCTTTAAACTCCAGAGTATTAACCAAAGGCATGGGGGGCAAACATACCTGGCAACCCTTTACTTTTTATTCTTTGTCACACAGAGAAAATACTTTATAAAATATTAGATGAAAGGGCCTTTTCAAAGCTACTTTGCTTTTATGGTGCCTTTCTCTCGAGCTGTTCTGCATACTTAAAAGTCAGAGCCACCTTGAGTGGATTACATTAGGGTTTTTTTAAGTGCATTATAGCTTTCTTTTTTTTTTTGCAGCAGCCGATGTAACAGCCACCCGACCTGTGTTCCCAATGCCTTGTTGTCATCATGATAAGCATTTACTGTGATAGGAAGGCAAAGAGAATCAACCTTTTTAAACACACACAAAACCCTCACTGCTTTGTTGAAGCAAGCAGCGGCCCCAGCTCACAGGGATACACAGGGGCTGTAGACAGAAAGCTATTTAGAGCATTGAAAACAGGCTTATTACCCTGCTATTTTTTTGTGCACAGGATTTTTTTCGCCCTCCTTCTTTCTCTCTCTCCCTCCCTCTCCCTTTTTTTTCTGTGACATTAGAGAGTCCGAAGTGACATACATTTTTTATAGCTTCATAAAGTCGTCTCCTGACCGGGTCACCCTTCTCATAACTAGGGAGCAGAACGCTTGAAAAAAGCCATTCATCAACGTGAAAGGAGCCGCTGTCTACTGGCTCCAATATGCACACAGTCTGGCAAGATTCAGCTCAGTGCAAATGCTAAGTTACTCCTTTGCTAATGCCAAATGACCCGCTCACTTCTATTAGCACACAGAAGGGGACAAGAAGGGCATGGCTGCTGTCCGTGTCTGCATAAATGCCTCTCAAGATGCAGACTGGGATCAACACTTCTTGCTAAATGTACTGAACACATAAAAAAATTAGTTTCATATTTATACTAATTAAATATTCAATTAAACAAAGATAAAATTATGGGAAGAAAATTTGTTCTTGCCTAATGGGCTATGTCCCTTTTATTACTTTCCACACATATACCATTAAAATCTCTGCAAAGGGATGCAGGATTGTTACTCCTGGTTTATGTCTTCCCCTTGCTCCCCCCACAGCTCTTTGTTCTGATCCGAGCCCACAGGACTGCATAGGTAAAATCAGACAGAAGGACAAACAGACTTCCCTTCCTGCTGCAGGAAAGCTCTCCAGTTAAAGACTGTTCTGTGAAATACAGACATTTGCAAACTGCTTGCATGCGGGAATATATCGATACACAGGGAATAGGGAATGATTATCCCGGATAAGGCCTCTTTTTTGCTATTAATGATGACCAACACCAGAGGCCTTCAAGGAACACCCTGGAGACCCTCTAGTGGGCAACTTTGGGATGACCTGCCAAGAGAAGTTTCTTCCTGACCCTAAATAATTAGGGTTTATATTTCAGCCAGGAAGCCTGAGGGTTTACCCCAGCCCCTTGAAAAAAAAAAGTATATTAGAGATGCTTAAAATTAACAGTAGGTTTTGTCAAAATAAATGTCAAATGGCTCTTTCAATCTTGCTATTGGTTCCAAAGAGACTTTGTGGCAATGAATCTCATAGGTTAGTAAGCAACTGATTTAAAAACCATTGAAAGCAACACCAAGTAAACTGTTTACTTTCTCAAATTTAAATTCACCTCTTTGTTATTGTGTGATAGGAAGAGTGATAAATCATTTCTTGATTTATCTTCTCTACATTGTGAAGTTGTAAAACTCACTCATTTTTCTCTGATTCATCTTCTCCCAAAGCTAAAGGGCCCTCATGATTTTTGTTTGTGATATGAAGGAAGTATTTCACTACTTTCACTACCTTTTCAGTACCTTTTTGCTTTTGTAACATTTCTATGAACTTCTGTATCTACTTTGTATATGTTTTGCGGAGAAAGTGGTCACAAACTGCTTACACAGTGAAGTGGTATCACTTAGCAAGCTCCTTACAAATCTTGTTTTAGTCTTCTGCTTTCACTGTTGCTATACATTTAACCCTGTGTTTATTTAGCTTTCCCTAATGCCCAAAACATTTGTATCTTCTATATTTTTTTTTTCCCCTGAAAGTTTATAAATACCAGGGAAGTTCTGGAAACTGTGTCCAAGTAACCAGAGCTATGCACTTATTTGGGATTTCCCTTTTAACGAACCTGAAGTTTTACAACAGCTGCAGGCTTGTTTCGCTTTTGAAAGCAGAATGCTTTTGCAAGGATGAATGCAATGAAGCTCTTTACCTAGGGAAACCTGAGTTCACCATAAAATTTCATTTGTAGGAGTAGTTTGTTGAGTACTTTTCTCATTATTAGTCAGAACTAATTGTCTTCATCTTTCTCCTGGACAGGGTAGTAACTTACAATAATGTTTATCAGAAAATAGCCTTCTCAGAACAGATTGGGAGTGTATTAGCAGCAAGGCAGTCCAGAAGAAAATTAAAGTGCATTGTTAGTACTTCCTGGATAATGTACTTTCCAGAACCCACCTAAGCAGATCTCAGATATTGAGTGGAGGAGGAAGGCTAGTCAAAAGAAACTCAAAAGCTTTTATTTCGAGGCAATCATCATGGTGTTTCATGTGGGCCTTACAGGAACTGTCAGTCAGAAGCAGCATCCCAAACTGAATGGTTGCACATAGTGTTGCAATAAGTCTATGCTACTAATTTCAGAGATGCAGCTGAAGAAAAAAAAAAATAAATCAAGCTTTCATCTTCCCAAGCTTTGGGTCAAAAGTTCCAATGGAAAATTTTGAAGGTCTTATTAAGCCTTCTTCTTTTGTTGTTGCTGTTTAGGAACTTTCTCTAACAAATAGTACTTCTTTCTTTCAAAAGCAGTTTTCTAGTTAGATACGCAAAGGTCAAAGAAAGGCAAAAAATGTGGGGGAAGTTCAAGTATGGAGTAAGTGGCTAAACCTAAACTGATGACCCCATTCCTTAATGCACATAAGCTTCTGCCTTCTTTAAACTGCCTGTGCAGGAAATAGAGAATAACACACATAAAGATACTTGGGTGTCAAGACAGTCAGGCTGTAATTGCCAATTATAAAAGGAGATGGTGAGGCTGCAATATTGACTGAGTTTTTGGAAGAGAAACTAAAGTAAACATAGTATATTCTACAAGCATCACATCTTCATTGTGCCAAGTTAGATAAAACAGGGCCAGAGGATTTGTGCTATAGAAGTTTGTCAAATGCTCCCTTCAACAACTGAGTCTTTCCCAAAATGGTCTTTAGAGGGTTTGCTTCTTTCCCATACCGTTTACCATGAAGCAACAATCTCACAAAGATAAAACAAAGAAAGCAACCCCAAAAAGTCCTAATTGGTGTTAAGACAGAGATTCTCTATAACATTCCAAACGGTTTCCAACTTTTTCAGATTCAATGTATTTCCAAGTATATGTGGAATTTAAAGCACATAAACAGTTGGACAGTACGAATGGATGGAGTTTAAGCATCCCTCATTGCTTTTCTGCCATCATTGTAGTGAATGCAGTATGACACTGAAACTTAGAAGACAGACACTACCAGCCTTTAGGAAAGGTCAAATGTCTGCTTGGATCAGCTAGGTTAAAATTCACCTGCAGGCTGCCTATGCCATTCTTGTGCTTCCCCATCCTATACTACTTCCAAACGTCTCCTTGTCTTTTTCTGAGCATATTAAAATCACAGCAGAAATCAGCAGGCAACAGAGGCTCTCAGTCCCTCAATCTAATCTTAAAATACAAGCAATAAAGAAGAGTTACTTGTGAAGCAGAAGGGAATTTGGGGTTTCTTGTTCATTGCCAAGGATATCTTCAGAAGTTTCTAAAAGCCAGTTTCCAAAAGCAATGAAAATGTAGCTCCTTTTGTTAGTCCCTGTGTTTTCTTTGCTAGATTTTTTTTTTTTTTTGAGGATGTGTTTTCTTGTAAGATTTGCTAAACAGTCTCGTTACAGCCAGTTTCATATTCACAATTTCCTTTGGTTTCACTGTGACTTCTATATGAATTTGTGGGCAGAACCAGATGACTGAGTAGTTTATAGAGGAGGTCAATACTAGATTTGTGTGAATAATTGATTTTTCAGCTTGTTTGTAATTTTTTTTTAAAAATAGACTGTTTAGAGTCCAGCTGAAAAAGAGCCTTTGTTAATGTCCTGAATGACTCAGTGAACTGAAGAAAAAAACAATCCACATTGAAATAGTGAAATATTTTATTCTTGGGAAGTCTTAATTTTAATCAACTTAAATAATACTGAGAACAGAGAAATTCAAGTTGAGAAAGAAAATTAACAAAACATTTGAGCTTTTCTTAGAGTTCTTCAAAAGAAACAATTCCGTCAGTTCAACTTTTCCCTCTCTTTCCTCTTAAACCAAAAAGGCGTTTTGAAAGAAGCTTTTACAACCAAAATATTTGTCTGCTTTTACAACCAAAATGACTGCCAAGCATGAAGAAATCGAGTTTTGTCTTTTCTGTAATTTCTATTACTCTTAAAATCTTTGGTTTTGTCTATCAGATCCTGAGCTTTTAACTTAAATGTCAAAATATATTTTGTGAATATAAAAGTGAGCTGAAAGAAAACCTTGTTTGGGTTCTGAGAAACCTCAGATACACTAAGGGGGACTATTTTTATTCATTTAATACACTCATAGTTTTTTAAGATTAGCTGAAGCAAGCAAAGAGAAACCCTTGCAAGTAGAGAAAGAAGTTGCATTATTTGCAAATAACCCCTTTTCTCCCATTCTCCAGTCTATTCTCTTTTTTGAATACACTGAAATATGCTCATTACCTTCAGGTTTCTATCCACCATGCCCCAACTAAGTTGTGGTATTGCCACCTCCAGTGTCTATATAGTTTTTCAGCAATGTTCTCACAATGTCTCTTGTGTCTTTCAAGCATACATACCACATCCTTCTATTTCAACAGCTTTGCCCCAATCTCTCATTTCCATTCTTTTGCAGCCTGTTACTTTTCCCTCATTCCCTGACACATTGTCCTATGTTTTGCCTCCCTATCACCTCTTGCCATTGGATCAGTTCATGCTGCATTGCATTTGCATACTGAATACCGGCAGAGACAAGGTACCAATGTCGTGGGACATGACCCGCAACATTTAGATTGAGACACACATTTTTGGATCACTCACCCTAATCCCAATTGAGATGAAATGCATCTGAGCCACAACTTTGGCAGATGGCTCACAAATCAGGTGTTTTCAAAATCCCTCCCAAAAGTGGGAAGTATTTGTGTACGCTTTGTAAACTCCAACACTGCCCTGGTGACATAGAGCCTGGTCTTCTCTCTGAGCACTCAGGTGGGGTTTAGTTTTCAGGGGATTTCCCAAAAAACAGTCTATCTAAACCAGCCTGAATGCTTTGGGAAAGGATTTTAGAGGGCCTTTGGGGAAGTGTATTCATGCTGGGATTTTTTTGCTTTTTTTTTTGTCTCTCTTTCCTATTTAATTTTTGGAGCTCACCTAAACCTCTTGCTCAGTCTCCTGGAGATAATTAACTTGAATGCCACTTCCATCCGTTGTGCTAATGTGAAATCAGACAATGTCAGGAACTGGTAGAATGGCTTTTGAAATGAGATTGCTTACTTTGTAGGTGAGCAGAGGGAATTTAGGGCTCTTTTTTTGTCAAGACTTGGGGAGCTGCTGGGAAGATTGCTTCAGATATCTTTCCACTTGCTTTTATTAACTACATTGCACAGAATTTGCATCAAGCCAAGAGCAATACAAAAACTGCTGTGAGAGGGGAGGAAAAAAACCCATTTGTTCCCTTCACTCAAGGCAAACATCAGTGAGAGGGTTACAAAGGGTAGTTATGAATCATTTAGAAACTCTTGTTTTGCAACTGTCTTTTAATAGTTGCTTGTCCCCCGACAGTTGCTGCCTGTCCTCTTCCTGGTGGCATACGTATCAGACAGAGATGTGTTAATCAGCTTTATGAAGTTTGACTGTAGCAAACCTCCTGCCTATACTCAGTCAATCAGCGTTTGGCCTGATGGTGCACTTCTCCTCTTTGCTGTTCCACTGGTTGAGTTCATTGTTCGAATATCCTTGGTGGAGTCACCCGAGAAGGGATTCTGCATGAGGTCAGGATGCCTCTGGTTCATCCTTGTTGTAAAGTTTGAATGAAGCTCAGCTGAATGAAGCTTCTTAAATAAAGTGGCTGTTTTTTCTTTTTCTGATTTGCCTCCAGATTCCAGCGAACAAGGGGCTTAAGTTTTGCCCAGTGTTATAAGTTGGGAGGAACAGCAAGAGAGTCACAGATTTACACAGGCATAAAGCGAGTGGAAGTGAAACCAGAGTCTCCCGTTCTTTTCTCCTGAACACAATGCCCTTTTGCCTTTTCTCTGCCTTCCACTGAAAAGAAAGATCCCTACACCCACCACCACATTGCTTTCCTACCACCTCATTACTCTTCTCTGAATGCTGCTTGCTTTACCATTTCAATGGGGAACGGGTCTGAAAAATTTACAACAGCCCACTTGTCTCCAAGGGAGGATAGGAGCCCTGTAAGGTGCTGGGTGAGCTCCAAGTCCTCCCATTTCCTAGGGAATGTGCTTAATATCTTCTAGGCTGAACCCCGTCCTTAAGCTGTGATCCTACAGTGACACACATGGGTCTCTGCCCCTACACTTGTTTGAAGCCCTGTGCGAGTATGTCAGTGCCTGTTCCTTGCCCATATCAAGGCTGCAGACATCGAGCAAGTGTAAACCAATCTTCAGAGGCATGTGATGCATGCATAGCAATTTGTTAAATTTCTACATATGACACTTCCTTCCCCTGGCAGCCCTCCCCACATCTCCTCTCAGCGTAGCTGAACTTTAAAAGGCCTGGGAGAAAAAAAGAAATAAGACTTTAAATAATTTATTTTGGAGAAACAGTCAGTGAAGAGGAACAAATAATGTTTCACTAAAAGAAGCGGGACCTTTGACACTCCCCTTTTTGCTCGGGTACCTGAAGGCCTAGCCGGATTGCATTAGTGAAATTTTCATTTGATGGCATTTTAATATTCTGCCTTGATGACTTTTTAGCAACATTTACTTTCAGAGGTCTTGAGTGCTCCCTCGGAGGAAATGAAACATGTCAAAGCCCATTACAAAAATCAAAATTTAAATACCTCGGCCACGTTGGGGCTCACACACAATCCCATCAGCGCTTAAACTGCAGCTCACAACTACTCATTCACTTGCTCAGTTGGTAATGAGTACATTTGATGAAGCATTCTGGGGTCATGGAACATACGTTAGTGATCTAAACTTAACCCATTGATTGCTTATCCACAGAGGACCAGAGGAGGGATTTTATTGAAATGTAATGTTAAAATAATTTCCATCAGTGCTGAAATAACTTTTTTCTTTATTTTATTTTATCAATTGCTTTGATGAATTGGAATGTTAATAAGCATGATGGGAGGGCTTTATTTAAGGTGGGAAGGAAGGAGCCAGGCTGGGAATACAGAGCAGTTAGCTGAGCTCTTCAGCCATTGATAGGCAATTACAATACTGGGGCTCACTTCCTATGAAACCTGTATTTGAGTTTCATTGGAAATCTTCCTTGTTCTATAATTTATCTTCTTTTATTACTGATGTATTTATTGATGTGATAGAGGCAAATAGAGATGTCCAGTGTGGGATAGGAGAGTGGTAGCAAGGAAGTGCTAAATTCTAAATATCATAGCTAAAATTTATTGACACACTGTCTATAAATCACCTGCGCTATGCAATCAATCTGTGCCTATACTTCATTTGGTTCCAGTATAGAGGTTGCATTTTTTCTCAACCCTTCACGTTTTCTTCTTATTTTTCAAGATTATCTAGCAAAAATGTCTGAGAATGTCTATCATCCTCTTCTTCCTCCTCTCCTTCCTCCCAAAATGAGACTCTCTTTCTGCTCTATGTTACCCTAGTCCACAAGATATCCATGATGTCAACATACCAGTGTAAGATTTCTATTGCTGCTATCATCTTGAGCATACGATACATAATCAACAGCTCAGCCATGGTTCCAGGAGTTGTCCCAGCCTAACTTTTCCATCCCCAAAGAAGGCTGGCTCTAAACTGCTCTTTGGCATGCTAGTGCAATCAGAAGTCTGCTTAATTCATCCAGCAATTGGTGTGCTTTCAGTCAGATAGCTTTCCTCTGTCTTCATCCTTTCAACTGCAGTGGTAAAACCAGCAGTCGGAAAGCAAATGTGATGCAGAAACCAGGAGTTCGTCAGGATCCAGAATAACCTCTTATGCAGGAAAGGCCAGATATCATGAAATCATTAGAGACAACTTTGCATCCATGAAAGCCACTTTGCTCCAGCCAAAGATTTGTGTTTCAGAACTGAGGCTCATGTTTCACCACTCAATTTACTCCTGTTCCCATTTTAAATTTGTCTCTGCTATATTTGTCTCTGCTAACAGTCCTGATGAGATGCTCTACCAATAATTTTGAGCTGTTCTTGTCACTGGGGTCACAGAAGGGACAAAAACTTGTCTTAATAGAGTAATTTGTTGAAACAACCATTAGCAAGCTCCAAATCACTTTGAGTTAAGGTCAACTAAAAGTCTAAAACCTGGGAAATGTTGCAAATATGCTGAGCAAAATTTGGACCCATGATTTTATGTGTGAGTGATAAGATGCCAAACAGCCCTTGAAGATGAAGGAATGATCAAAATTTGGAAAACAGCTTGGATCTCACCTGAATATCAATGACCCTTTGAGCTGATGGGAGGCTTTCTCCCTCACACACAATTAGATAGAGATTAGGCTGGGCTGGAAATTCCCAAAGGCAAAATACAATAAAAACATTGTACATGGGGAAGGTTGTAACCCTTTCTTTTTGATGAAAGAGTAGCATAGCTCTAAGGATTCATAACATTAAAGAGTTGTAGGTATTGTGAGGAGACCACTATTAAATTGAATCAGGCCCTACCACTATTTTGTTGTGGGCTTTTATTGCTAGGAGGAACACAGAATGCAGGAAGCATCTTGAGTGCAAAAGCTCTTTCTGGGATTATGGACAAGTGGTTCAGTGCAATTTATACATGCTATAAATGTTGTCAGAAGTCCAGTTGCAGCTTTTTGCCAATTACTCTGCTTTGCACTAACCATCAGCTGAGGAAGGAAAATGCTGTTTGTAATAAACAAACTTTAGGAGTTCCCATTATTCTACCTTGTCTTCTCTTAGGATATAACACAATTCACTGTGGGCAATGCAACTCTAAATTAATTTGAACTTCTTTTTTTAGTCATCTTCCAGAAATGTGCTTACCAACAATTTTTGCATGTAAGAATAGTTAGCAGGTTTAACTACATATATTTAGATGATGTCAAGTAGCATGGCAGGCAGTTATCAAACTGAGGGAGTCCTTCAGTAGATTTGTGTAATGAATGTTGTTTACATTCTGCAAAGAGAAAAAGGAGGCAAATTCTCAGAACTTGTTACAGATTCTTCACTGAGCTCTGTAAATAACCAGGCAAAATCAATACAATATGAATGAGGGATCCTGAAATCAGGTAAACGAGACAAACATAAGGAGGCTTCTGCAAATCTTATTCCTAGTCAGTGGCATCAAACTTTTTGCCTTTGCAGAATTTGTCAGTGTCTCCATTTCAGAAACAGGGAGCAGAAATTGATCTGAGAGAGCTGTCCTCATCACATAGTAAGAATGCAAAGAAAAGGACCTCATGTGCACTCCAGACTTTGACGTCTTCATGCTCAAACCCATAGAAAACAGCAGCCGAGCAATTTGACTGTGATATGATAGATAGTCACTCTGAGACAACATCACCATTGAAAAGCAGCCTGGTTGCATTTGCCCTGATTCTGCCAATCTGACTCAAGACTTGTCTATGAATTTGTTGACCCATTTCTCCCTTGTTCTGGTGCCCGCACGGCACACCACGTATGCTATAAATCCATTGTGCGGTATGCTGCACTGCTCTTCTGTAACATGAATTTATGCTAATGGCTGTCTGCATATGCTTATATCACATATCTATATTAAACTTAATAGTCTGTTACATTGCTTCTTAACCCTGCGTCCACACATGATTAACTTCTCTGATTTCTTTCAAAACCGTTATTAACACAGTGTAGCATTTCACTCAACATGTCACTAACTTTCCCTGCCTGGTGCGGGAGTTGGGGTAATTATGCAGCCCTATAGCTCTTCCAAGTAACACTGTACACAAAGAGTTATGAGTTTATTCAGAGCTTTAGGGATCTGTGCGGATGTGCGTTTATGTATACTTGCCTTTGTTTAAAGATAAGCAGTGCTAAAGGATGACTCTTCAAAGACTGCTTTTCACTTAAATGATTCCTAACTAAGCTCGATCCTTTTGGGGCCAGATGTCAAATTCAGAGGAAAGATCATTGGCATGCTTGTGTTTATAGTGATGTTCATGAAAGTCACCTGAAAGTTGAAGCTGGAGTTTAAAGGATAGTTCAGTTGATACAGAACTCATTTGCAAAACTTTCTGGAGACCTACAAAGAGCCACACTTAAACCACTTTGACAATGCAATGATCACGATCATAAATATTCTTTATACTTAAATATTTAAGTATTCTTTTTTCTTAAAAAAAAATTAATTTATTTATGGCATAAATTTAGTATTTGCTCATAGATGTTTAGTTTCATGGGTATAGATGCAGACTTCATAATTTCTTCTCAAGACCACCAGCACATTTTTGTACTTTGCAAGACAAATGGTCTCAAGAAATTTTTCACACAACTTTACATTAACAGGACCACAAGTTTTTACAGACTTTTCTAATAACTGCATGCTAATTTCAAAGTGGTTTTCAGATTTCCTGTTTATTTTGCTTTAAAGCCTTTTGACATCACAGTAAAGCAACACAAAATAATAATAATAATAGTAGTAGTAGTAATAACAGTGGGGATAATTTTACTGGCACAAAATTAGACTAAACAAGTCCCTGTGGATGTTCAACTCCTGTGTGCTTTGCTCACTAAATTTAAATCCTATGCTTATGAAGATAAAGGTTTCTCATAATTCACATAAGCAAGAGGTTGCTGACTGGGCCAACGGGACAAAGCAGTTTCAACTGTGCTGTAAAGTATCACAAAAAAGGTCATTTTCATCTGACACTAACCAGAGATAAACTCTCGAGTGAGTGTTTCTGCTCCACAGGCAACTTGCTCTATGAAACTTCCCATAGCCATGTCTGACCTCTTCTCCTACCCTTCCATAGAAAAGTAGTTCCACCTCCAGCCACAGAGCTGGAATGTGAAGCACCCTCCACCATTATTTCTACTTCTGCAGTACTTACTTCAAGCTCAAATAGGTATTAGGAACAGCACAGGGACCTCACTAAGGAATTTCAGTGTAAAACTGATTTTCATGGATTTTTCAAAATCTTAACATGACGGAAAGTAGTATCAGATGTGAGTAGATTGGATGTCCCTTCTTCATGTACCTTTGCTCTGCAAGTTTTTAGTTGAAAACCATCGTTACTGTCTTGTGTAAGGGCACAACTGAACCCATGGAGCAAGTTAGTGTCAGTGTTGATGAGGAATAGGGATATACACCAGCATGAATTGCAAATTTTAATTACAAATATAAAGACATGGTTCATCCTCTGAAGAGCTTTCAGCCTTGGTAAACTACATGTGAAGTAAGAGGGAAGGAAAAAGGGAAGCTAGTGGAAATAAGTGCAAGTTGTTGTTCCCATGGTCTTTTCTGATTTCCTTATTAGCTTAGTTTGTACAGAAGTTTTGTGAAGTTTGTTAATGACAATGTTATTCAGCCCAATTTTGAAATCAGAAAACTAGCTACATTCAAAAGATGAGCCCCTTAAGAGAAATCTACTCCAGTTTTGCTGAGCAGAGTCTCAAGAGGCCAGCTGTAATAGCCCCTGCCAAGTACAGTTTGCAGGTTATATTCAAATAAAGCTTTCAGATAACCTGAAAGGTAGGAAAGACAGGGGCTTCTCAGTTACTTTGAAGGAAATGGCACCCATCTTGTGGCAACACTCTCTTCTTGCTGAGTGAGGTGGCATTTTTTACACTTACAGAGTGGACAAATACATAATTTATTAGCTTATGTGCAAATGTATTTCTAGCTTCTGCTGGATCAGTTCTGGCTCACAAACTTCTGCTCCAGTATTTGAACTTCCTTTATCCTTTAGTCTCTGGCCAATAATTTTTATTTTTACTGGATGACAGTTCAAGTGTTAGAATTATTTCTCTAACATTACGTATGGCTTAACTGGCAGCCATTAAGCTATGAAGTCATTGTAATTATGATGCAAAATCACTGTATATGTTGTTTTTAACACCAGTTTGCTAAACAGAGAAGCTTGCCAATGCCATTAAAGATAACCTCCATTGAATTGCTCAGATCCTGGCCATCTGAATGCTGGGAATGTATCTGATCCAGCTCGCTTTCATATTTAAATGTAAAACAAGTGGCAGCCAAGTCTATATGAGCTCTATGAAATGTTGAGCACTCTCTGATGTAATATACATGGCCATCATGAAACAAATTGGGCACTGGGGGGGGGAGGGGGCAAAAAAAGAGTGAAATACTAGAGCGCTCTTGGGATTGATTGTATCACATAAGCGAGCAGGGAAAAGGAAAGGACTTTTTCTAGTGGAAAAAAAATGTCTTGGCAACTCAGGGATGTGTTGTAACAAGAACTTGAATAAAATAAATAGGGAGCATTTTCGGGCTGTGGGGGCTGAATGAGCACAATCAATCTTCCCTGGGCTGGAACTGCATCACTCTCACCCACAGCTCTCTCTGCTGAATTAAAATCTCATAGTAACTTAAGTTACAGAGTGAGACTAACAAGGGACATTCACTGAGAACTCCATGGATTATATAATCATATATCGGATTTGTAAGCAGAAGGTTGGGAGGCATTGCAGCTTCCCATTGGTACCAGTCCACTGACTATGTTTTGGGGGTGGCTTGATATGGGCATGTTCAAGAAATCCAGCAGCCTCCCTGTTCATACTGATTCTACATCCAGGCCATGGCAAGATCATAATTTTCCCTGCCTCCTCCTGGCAAGCCTTACTCTTACCTCCAAGCTCTCCTTACTTCCAGATTAACACATTTCTTGTCCCTTTTAGGATGCTTTTGTCTTTCCCATTTTAGAGAAACCATGAAGTAAATAACAGAATCTTTATTGTAGTGCCACTACTCCTGTCTTTGCTTGTCTTATCACATCACAGTGATTTTAAGATCCTGAATTTTTGGTGAAGGAAACGTTTTTCTCCCAAGTTCAGAGCTTGGTAGGTAGCTTCTGAGCAGAGAAGCTGCAATCAGGGCTTCTAGGTGCTTGTTCATCCAGGTGGTAGAGAAGTTATGATATTGTGATTTAGGGAATTGCTGTGTCTTACTTTGTGCATTAACTAGTGTCATGTGGCTCTTCAGTTTTTTAATTATTATTATTGTGGAAACATCTAATATAAGCCAAATTCATGTGAGACTCTTGAATAAAAGATTTCATTAAAAACCTTTGCCTGGCTATTTACAGTGCTGTTGAAATCCTGGAAATACAGGATGTCATGTGCAGGAGTCAGACCTTCAGCTCTGTAGAGTTTCTTCTAATTAAATTGCTAAGTGTGTCTGTTATTAGGGAAGCCACAAGAAATCCAAAAAGGAGAGGGAGGGAAGTGCCCATCTTATCCTTTCTCTGCAGAGCAGCATTTGGCTCACCCTGACCTCCGGTTCTCAGAGAAGCTGGTTTCTATCCCATCTTGGCCAAGGAGCGAAAATGAGGACAGGCAAAGAGTCAGAGCTTGGGGGAAGCCTGTGGCCAGGAGTTCAGCTGGAGACTTTGCGGCAAAACTTGCCCTCCTTAGACACACACTTCACCCTCTCCTCCCCCAGCAGCCCTGTGCATCTGACATTTCTGTCAAAAGATACTCCAAGTCTCCCCTCCTCCTTCCCCCTCCTTTCTCATCCCTCTGCCCTT
>NDXB01009951.1:0-13935 GCA_002631895.1 Agapornis roseicollis
GGGGCAGGAAGGAGGGGTTGAGTGGGTGAACATGCTGCCTGGCTGGGTTCAAACTACAACACCATCATGCCCAGGATGCAACTGGGAGTTACCCGGAAGGGCTAGTTCGCTCTGGGGGGTTGGAGGAAGTATTCGGTCGGTGTTGAGTGGGTTGTAGGTATTCGGTTGGTACTCAAGGGGGATGGGATATGGTGAGTTATCTGTCGGTGGTTTGTGAGCAGTTGTATTCTCTTCCCTTGTTGTTTCCTTTATCATTATTATTATTGGTGGTAGCAGTAGTGATTTGTGTTATACCTTAGTTACTAAGCTGTTCTTATCTGAACCTGTGGGAGTTGCATTCTTTTGATTCTCCTCCCCATCCCTCTGGAAGCAGGGGAGGGCAAGAAAGGGGGTTTGAGTGAGTGAACGAACTGTGTGGCTGGGTTTAAACCACAACAGACCAGCAGTCAGTGAAACATAGAGGAATTATGAAGTGTTGCAAGTCCCAATAATAATAACAACAAACTGGTATTCTGTACAGGATTTAACAATGCGCCTGAAACAGCAGAGTAGACTTCACTAAAGAGGACTTGACATTCCTGTCTTCCTGATAATTCTTAAATGCTAAGTCTGGAAAGCATCTGTGTAAAGCCCAGGCTATTTATTTACTAGAACTTGGAGTTTTGGCATGGACCAAAATACAACCATTATTTCAAGCATCCAGGATAAAAGTGTTTGTGCAGCAAAATTAAAATACAGAAGTTCAAATACGACTTTAAATTGTATATCTAAAGTTATGTTGTTTTCTGTAATAGTACTGAAATGAGAGACTCTGCTTGAAGAACATCAAAGGACTACTTATTAAGAAAAAAAATGCTGGCATTATTACTTAAAAAAACAAATTTCTAGCATTAAAAATTCTTTTTATGAAGATATATACTGTCTGCATTATTTTCCATGCACATTAAGTACTTGTCCTAGTGAGAAACAATGCCTCCTCTCAATGAGGTGACTAGAGCCCATTAATATATACCATGATTATGTATGCTGGAAGTCGTTAAAGGCTCCCACCTGTTAAAAGCAGGAACTGGGTAATAACACTGCTGCATCTAGTTTAAGTGTTGTGCTGCATGTTGTATTGTTATTCATTGTGAATTTGACTCTTTTTATACACTAGACAGCTACGTGTATTTTTTAAGCCTTCAACAGCTATCATCATGTAATTTATTTTATACATAAAATGTGCTTTTATTTTGCTCAAATATTTACCTTGTTAGCCTGATTAGCCTATATGACCAATTGTTTATTCTTTGATCATGCTGAAACACTGAGCCTTCTGCACTGCCTTCCATGTTATTGATCAATCAATAAGGAGGTATAGGGTTTTTCTTACATTTTTAATGCTTGAATACTACATTGCATGGCAACTATTGCCCAGCAGTTTGCGTTGGACAAAGGAATAATACATTTCTTATTAAAAAGAAGTGCAAAACAAAGCTTCCCCCAAATGTTATCATCAGGATGCTAATAAAAGGCTAATAATTTTGGTTTAATAAATGACCTGGAGGAAGTGGCTTATACAGTCCATAAAATGAAAATTTCTTCCTCAGGATGACCAGTTAAACCTGCATGGATGAATAACTCAAAATTTGTGAGGCAGCTGATCAGATAAATCCAAATGTCAGCAGTTTGGAAAACAGGATATTCACCATCAATGTAGAAGACTTGAATGATAGGGAGTATCGAAGAACAGAAGACATCAACAAATTAAACTGATGTCATTGTTAAATCAAGAGGGAAGAGAATCATAGACAAATGGGAAGCTTAAGGTTAAAAACTACTTGCTTGTTGCCTCTTCAATGGAGTATCCAGAGCTATAACCTCACAAGGTGTGTGGGGACTTCCCCAGCTTTATCTTCAATCAAAATATGTATTCCCTTTTAAATATTTTCCTCAGGAAAAAAACCTTTTTTGTTGCAATAAGTGACTCTCATAACAAAAACTGCTCAGGATGTGCAAAGGCAACTGGGATGCTTTTGGAGAAAACAAGACAAATACTGGTTACGGGAAACATAGCTTGTCTCATTCTAGTCTTTGAACCATGTTTGGGATTGTCTAGCAAAGTGCTAACAGAACAGGCCAGGACTGCACTTGGTAAAGTGCTAATTGTTAACTGATATGTATGGCTGAGGCTAAGGCTTAAGCTGTGACTTCGCCTCTTTTACCTTCTCTGACATAGTTAAGAACTCTGAATACTCTCTGGAACAAACATTAAAAAAAGACTTAACAAAAACCTGTAGTGCTTCAACTTCTGAGGTTGTAGATGAACAGGAGTTTGAATAATACAATTATGAATTCCTATGGATGCTCTTATTGGTACAGAAAACACTTGAAATGAGATTGAATTGATCTACAATTGGGTAATTTAGATAACTTTATAACTTAGAATTTTGAAGAAGACCAAAGGAAAACTGCAGCTACAGGTCACCTCTAATCTGAGTTATGTAAATTAGGCAGATTTATTTTTTATTCCTTTTTTTACCTTAGTAGTTTCTAAATAAGAAATGTGGCTCAGATATAAAGACATCTGACCACTCAGGCCCCTTCAAGCTGTATTGAGGCTCTTACAACTTATCTGAATATTTTGTTCCATCTTTCATTTCAGCACCTGAACCTTCTCAACTGTCACTGAAGCTATCCAGTCAAACAGCTTAGGCAAGATTTAAGAAGTATGTCTTTGTTAGAGATGGCAAATAAAAATGAGATTCCTCATAATTGAAAATGATGGCTGGGATTTTTAAAAAGCAGGACCGTAATTGTCATTTTTCATTTTTACATACTGTGCTTCGTTGACATTTAAGCACTATCATGAGAAGATTAACTTGACTAAATATAGACATGAGTGTTGCGTAAGTCTCTGTTTGAGCTAGCTACCTTTGTTAATTACAGATAAGGGTGAGAATAAGGAGCTCTAGAAGTCAGCCATTACTTCACCCCAAATCTCAGCCCCTGTTTCTTTCACCTCTTTCCATTTTCCTGTTTCTCTAGTCTTCTTAGTTCAAAGTCAGTGTAACATTTCACATGGCTGACTAAATAGAGAGCACATTTCCCAGGAGAAATGGAGGAGAAGGGGTAGACAATACATGGGCCAAATCTTTCAGTTTCTCAAGTTTACACTATTTTTGTCAAGCAAATGGACAAATCTGAAATTAAAATAATTCAAAACTAGTTTATCTTTGTATGCCACTCCTTTACAGCTTTTCACTGGCTTGTTTTCTGTTTAATTCCCTGAGCTTTCTCTTCCTTTTATAATATCATAATATATTGCCTAGATGTTTTATCTTGGCTGTACATAGTGTTATTATCTAAAATGCAATTCCAAGATATCTCTTGGTATGAAAAAGAAAAAAATAGCTCAAATAAATTGTGACAATAGATAGCAAAAGTAAATAAATATACATGAGCTCTTTAAAATTTGAATTTACAAGAAATAAATACAGCACACTGCTTTGGGGAAAATATGCAAATACTAATGAAACAATTATTAATGTCTGATTACATATTCAGATTTTTGTGATTCTTTGTTTAAGAAGTTGCACTGAGTTTGTGTTGCTCATGCATAATAAAATCCACATTTTAGAGCAGTTGTGGTTCAGTTTTTGGGAGAGGAAAACTACCTCATGTTAGCAATGATGAAGAAAGGTGGATGCAGCCCACACATATCTGCTTAAAATCAAGAAAAGTCATGCTGAGAAATAAAGTTGATGGTTATTTCTGACCCATCTGTTTCCCATAATATATGCATTTTACATCCAAAAGTATCCCTCTGGTAGTACTTCATCTGCCTCAAATGACTGGTCACATCCCATAAACACCCTGCAGCACAGTTTGATAAGGAACACATACAGTCCTTCTATTTGAGGGAAAACGAAGCGGTCCATGTCATCAAGTTGAAGGAAAAAAAGCTCTCAGTGTTGCAGGTTTAACAGGAGAAAAGAAAATGCTGATAGTGCCACAAACGCATGGTAGCAGGAGTCAGGGCAAAGCACTAGTATGCAAAGTCATGATGCTGTGTGAGCAGCCATGGAGCTCTGTGCCATGCACAGGGGTAGGGTGAAGTCTAGGTTTTGAGTTAAGCTATGTTTTGCTCCTGTTGTCTAGACAGGCAGTTTCATTTATAAAGTACAGGCAGATGCATAGAGGATTACTTTATTTTGTCCTGTAGATCTGTTTGTATGTTTCTTAGTGATGTACTGCTGAATTTGCACAAACCAGAGCAGTAGGTTATATGTAGTCTAGAGATGTTACCTATAACTGTGTGTCTGCCTCAGAAAAGGAGAGGTAGAATTCCCTTTCCATAAAGTTAGTTAGGTTCTTAGAGCAAGAAACGAGAGGAGAAAGAAATTATGAGGTTTCTCATAAATATGGAATTGTCTCTGAATAATTATCTTCAGCACAGAGGATTTCAAGAAATGTTTTTATGGCACTACTCCATGCCTATACACATACATGATCTTTTAAAGAAATATTGCTAGTCAAATTATACCTACTTGTATGTAGCATCTGATAAATACACTCCAGTGTGTCAAGGAATATGTACAATCAAAGGCAAAGTTTTCAGAAGAACATAGATTTCCAAATACTCTTCTACATCTTGCTTTCTGGCTAGCGATCAGCATATTAGCTGTCAACTTCATTGCCTAAGAAGATTTTCATCTGGTGAAGGATGGGAATCTTGGTGCTTTCCAAAGACTCCTATTTCTGAAAGTAAAAAAAGATAGAACAAAAGCAGACTTGAGGACAAGCATAGAATCATAGAATAATAGAATAGTTAGGGTTGGAAAGGACCTTAAGATCATAGAATCATAGAATAGTTAAGGTTGGAAGGGACCTTAAGATCATCTAGTTTCAATCCCCCTGCCATAAGCAGGGACACATCACACTAAACCATGTCACCCAAGGCTTCATCCAATCTGGCCTTGAACACTGCCAGGGATGGAACACTCACAACCTTCCTGGGCAACCCATTCCAGCATCTCACCAGCCTAACAGGAAAGAATTTCTTTGTTATATCCAATCTAAACCTCCCCTGTTTAAGTTTGAACCCATTACCCCTTGTCTTATCAATACAGTCCCTAATGAAAAGTCCTGCCCCAGCATCCCTATAGGACCGCTTCAGATACTGGAAGGCTGCTATGAGGTCTCCATGCAGCCTTCTCTTCCCCAGGCTGAACAGCCCCAACTCTCTCAGCCTGTCTTCGTAGGGGAGATGCTCCAGTCCGCTGATCATCCTCGTGGCCCTCCTCTGCACTTGTTCCAACAGCTCCATGTCCTTTTTATGTTGAGGACACCAGAACTGCACACAATACTCCAAGTGAGGTATCACGAGAGCAGACTAGAAGGGCAGGATCACCTCCTTCAACCTATTGGTCATGCTTCTTTTGATGCAGCCCAGGATACGCTTGGCTTTCTGGACTGCAAGTGCACACTGTTGGCTCATGTTCATTTTCTCATTGACCACCACCCCCAAGTCCTTCTCTGCAGGGCTGCTCTCAATCTCTTCTTTGCCCAACCTGTAGCTGTGCCAGGGATTGCTCCAATCCAGGTGTAGGACCTTGTACTTGGCATGGTTAAACTTCATGAGGTTGACATCAGACCACCAAACAAGCATGTCAAGGTCCCTCTGGATGGCATTCCTTCCCTCCAGCGTATCCACTGAACCACACAGATTGCTGTCATTGGCAAACTTGCTGAGGGCGCACTCAATCCCACTGTCCATGTCATCAACAAAGATGTTAAACAGGACTGGTCCCAACACCAATCCCTGAGGGACACCACTCGTCACTGGCTTTCAGCCTGACACTGAGCCATTGACCACAACTCTTTGCATGTGGCCATCCAACCAGTTCTTTATTCACTGAGTGGTCCATCTATCAAATTGATGTCTCTCCAATTTAGAGACAAACAGGTCATGTGGGACAGTGTCGAACGCTTTACACAAGTCCAGGTAGGTGACATCAACTGCTCTACCCCTGTCCAGCAGTTCTGTAGCCCCATTGTTGAAGGCCACCAAATTGTTCAGGCAGGATTTCCCCCTAGTGAAGCCATGCTGGCTGTCACCAAGCACCTTGTTGTTTTTCATGTGCCTTATCATGCCTTCCAGGAGAATCTGCTCCAAGATTTTGCCAGGTACAGAGGTGAGATCATTTAGTTCCAACTCCCCAGCCATAAGCAGGGACACCTCACACTAAACCATGTGTGTGTGGGTCATCGTCTTAGGCTTCATCTAACCTGGCCTTGAATACCGCCAGGGATGGAGCACTCACAACCTCCCTGGGCAACCCATTCCAGTGCCTCACCACCCTAACAAGCAAGAATTTCTTCCTTATATCCAGTCTAAACCTCTCCTGTTTAAGTTTGAACCCATTACCCCTTGTTCTGTCACTATAGTCCCTAATGAAGAGCCCCTCCCTAGCATCCCTATAGGTCCCCTTCAGATACTGGAAGGCTCCTAGGAGGTCTGCACGCAGCCTTCTCTTCCCCAGGCTGAACAGCTCCAACTCTCTCAGCCTGCGTCCTGGGTTCAGCAATAGCAGTCAGTTTTTCTCCTTAGTAGCTGCTGTTTTGACTTAACCTGGGAACAGAGGTGATAACACCGATGTTTTTAGTTGCTGCTGAGCAGTGTTTACCCTGACCGGGGACTTTGTGAGCCTCATGCTCTGCCAGGGAGGAGGGGATGCCGGGAGGAAGGAGGGACAGGGCCCAGACTGACCAAAGAGGTATTCCATACCATAGCACGTCATGCCCAGGATGTAACTGGGAGTTACCCAGAAGGAGAGGGAACTTCCCGGTCGGGCTCGTTTTCGACGGGTGGTATCGTACCCTCTTCCCTTGTTATTTTCCTTATTGTTATTATTATTGGTGATAGCAATAGTGATTTGTGTTATACCTTAGTGTTGTAGTTTGAACCCAGCCAGGCAGCATGTTCACCCACTCAACCCCCCCCCCTTCTGGCCCCCACCCGCCCTTTCCTCCCTGCTCCCGGAGGAGTGGGAGGGAAGATGCGCCGAAGAACTCCCACTGGTCAGATAACAACAGTCCAATAACCAAGGTACAACACAAATCACTATCGCTATCACCAACAATAACAACATGACAAAGAAAACAAGGGAAGAGGGTACGATACCACCCGCCGAAAACAAGCCCAACAGGGAAGTTCCCCCTCCTTCCGGGTAACTCCCAGTTACCCCTTGGGCATGACGTGCCATGGTATGGAATACCTCTTTGGTCAGTTTGGGTTCTGTCTCTCCTTTCTCCCGGCCCCCCCTTCTCCCCGGCAGAGCATGAGGCTCACAAAGTCCTTGGTCAGGGCAAACATCGCTCAGCAGCAACCAAAAACATCGGCCTTATCAGCCTTGTTCCCGGGCTAAGTCAAAACACCAGCTACTAAAGAGAAGAAAAACTGACTGCAACTGCTGAACCCAGGACATTATCCACCCCTTATTCCATACCATTCNAGACCTGGACAGGCTGGAGAGTTGGGCGGGGAGAAACTTGATGAAATTCAACAAGGGCAAGTGTAGAGTCTTGCATCTGGGCAATAACAACCCCATGTAGCAGTACAGGTTGGGGGTTGAGCTGCTGGAAAGGAGTAAAGGGGAAAGGGACCTGGGGGTCCTGGTGGATGGGACGATGACCATGATCCAGCAATGTGCCCTTGTGGCCAAGAAGGGCAATGGCATCCTAGGGTGCATTAGAAAGGCTGTGGTTAATAGGTCAAGAGAGGTTCTCCTCCCCCTCTGCTCTGCCTTGCTAAGGCCGCATCTGGANTGATTCGGAGAAAACTCCAGGAACAAACTTGCCAACATAGTTTTTGAGCTGACAAGCAGGTATTCTTTACTGCGGCGCCGGGAGACACGGGGGATAACTCCTCCTAATGTGTGTCCCTGTATTGCCGCACAAGCCATCCTTATATAGTCCTTGGACATACATGCATATTCATGAGATTACGTAAGGATCACATAATTTTCCAGAAAGCTCCCTGCATGCGTACAGAATTGTGGTAGGGGTCTCTGGGGGTCCTTTACTTCTTCCAACAATCTTCATCACTCCTGGCAGCCTCTGAAGCATGCGCAGTAGANGCTCTGCCTTGCTAAGGCCGCATCTGGAATATTGCATCCAGTTCTGGGCCCCTCAGTTCAAGGAGGACAGGGAATTGCTTGAAAGAGTCCAGCGCAGAGCAACAAAGATGATGAAGGGAGTGGAACATCTCTCTTATGAGGAGAGGCTGAGGGAGCTGGGTCTCTTTAGCTTGGAGGAGACTGAGGGGTGATCTCATCAGTGTTTACAAATATGTAAAGGGTGAGTGTCAGGATGGTGGAGCTCAGTTCTTTTCAGTGATGTCCAGTGACAGGACAAGGGGCAATGGGTGTAAGCTGGAGCATAGGAGGTTCCATGTGAACATCAGGAGAAATTTCTTTCCTGTGAGAGTGACAGAGCACTGGAATAGGTTGCCCAGGGGGGTTGTGGAGTCTGCTACATTGGAGATATTCAAGGCCCACCTCGACAAGTTCCTGTGTGATGTAATTTAGGTTACCCTGCTCTCGCAAGGGGATTGGACTAGATGATCTTTCGAGGTTTCTTCCAACCCTTAGGATTCTGTGATTCTGTAACTTAATGAATGACAGCCAATTAACTGTTTTCTGTTAGAAAGAAGAAGATAGCAGCAGTCAAGAAATGTTCTTGACATATACTGCTAAATCTGAAATAAGAAATAAAAAAAAAGTATAAGAAATCTAGGTGACTCATCTGAGAGAAGGCAATATCTAGTAACCCTTATTCTAAAGAACCTGGTATTTAAAGGCATCTATTAAAAATTTTTAGAACAGAAAAGGTTAAGACCTTTAAAGGATTTCCTAATAATTCAAGGTTGTCTTTTAATAACCAGTAAGCTTTTTCTTGTACATCACTAATATAAATAATTTACATTCTTAAAGGATGTTGTTTGTAAAGCAAATATCTGTTTTATTTTGAATATAGAATGACCACATGAAAATTCAAAACATATAGAGCCTTAATGGACAAGAATGACAACATTCCTATTTCCTTCAACGAGGCCATAATTTCATCTCAAAGGACTGTAGAAGAGCTTCCTTTATTTTTTCCAAGTTTGACATATTTTGATAGATAACCTATAATTAATATTATAATAAAATTATAAGTAATTAATTGTATTAAGGTGGTATGAGCAGTAACTTTGAGTGATGTGCAAGCATTACTCTGCTACTGCTATCAGCTCAGTGATTTTACGATTCCTGTCAGCAATGGATGATAAAACAAAGGTGATAAAGAGAACAAGGCATATTTCTCCTTTGTTAAACCTGAGAAAGGGCTAGTTTAAGGAGACAGGTAATTTAGTGGGTTTGAAAGACATGCTAAAACTGATTATGATGTTCTTATCAATCCTTATTCTTTTAAAAATTCTTTATAAGCTAAATAACTCCATTTCTTTTGAGAGCCTTTCAGCAATTCTTTGAGATCAATCAGTGTAAAAAGAAAAAACAACAAACCACACATCCAAAACCAAAAACCCAACCAAACAAAACCCCAAAACAACTAACAGCAATCATGCAATTGTATTGATTCAGTAGTGTTAAATCCAGTATCACAGAAAATATGCTCTCATAAAGAACAACTAGAAGATATTAACTAAGGATTCATCAGCTATAGAATCCCACTTGTCCTTAAGTAGATCCCACTATCACTTACCAGAAGTAGTACTCAAGAGGAGACCCAGGCCCCAAAAAGCATCAAATGAGAAATACTGAAGCAGAAATATTGATTAACCTTTCTTGCAAAGAAAGAGAAACAAGAACAACTAGTGACTTAAATTTTTATTCTTCCGTTAGGCACCATCACCAAATAAACTGCAGCTGCCAGCACCTAATAGGTATTTTGCAGAAGCTGTAGAAACCATTCCTTGCATTTTGCATTCCTGATTATTTTATTAAATAAAGCATTGTAAGAGGAGCAGGGTCATCAGAATGAAGGCTGTGAGAACTTCAAGTCTAAAGAGATGCTAATCTTAAGTAATAATTAAGACTTTTGGCAAAAGAAGTAGGCAAGGCTACTGACAAAACAACATTAATGCAGTTTAATTTAATGATCTAGTTACTTTAATCAATGAAACTGGAGTATTTGTAGAGGTAATACCTTTAGATAATGCCTCAGTTCTTTCAAATGTTATTTGCTGTATTCTAAGTTCTAGCATCTGAGTAAGGCTTGTAAAACCAGTCAAAATTACATAGGGGTTTATTAAGACATATGGTAATTGGTTGATCTTGTCTGGCTGCCACATGCCCAATAAGCCACTCTATCACTCCCATCTTCAACCAGAGAAGAGGAAAAACATATGACAAAAGGCTTATGGGTTGGGATAAGGATAGGAAGAGATCACTCAGCAATTATTATCACAGGCAAAACAGACTCCACTTAGGGAAATAATTAAATCAAATTTAATCAAATCATAGTACAATAACTAGAAATAAACCCAAATATTAAAACACCCTACCCCCTCCCTTTCCTTCTTCCCAGGCTCAGCTTCACTATCAACTTCTCTGCCTTCTACCCCTCAGCAGTACAAGGGGACATGGAATGGATGTTGTGATCTGTTCATCACATGTTGTCTCTGCTGCTCATTTCTCATCAGAAGAGAACTTCTCACACTCCTGCTTCAGCCAGTCCAGGTTGGACAGAGCCTTGGGTGGCATGGTTTAGTGTGAGGTGTCCCTGCTTATGGCAGGGGGGTTGGAAGTAGATGATCTGAAGGTCCTTTCCAACCCTAACTATTCTGTGAATCTATGATTCTAAAGGACTGGTAAGTCCTGCTCTGGTACAATCTGTAATTTTCTGTTAGGGAAAGACAGGAGTAGAAGTCAGAGGAATAAAAATCCCAACTGTTTGGGGTAAACAAATATAACGTGGCTTTTTTACATAACAGAATGGAAGCTCTGTTTGGATAGCCAGAGTAAAGTTTGGGTTGGAGCTCAGCTTTGTAACTGAAGACAAATAAAAAAGAAAATAGCTCAGTAGTAAATTATAGATAAATTTTGGATGGAATTTTAAAATTTTTTTGAGTAGTTCAGAAACTGGAAAAACATGATCTACCAGTTTAAAAAATATTTCTATTTCTAGTAGCAGAAAATTAGACTATAGAGGACCCTTCCAGTCAATGTCATATATTTTTATGTTTTTAAGTTTATTCCTGACAATCTCAAAGACATCATTGAATGAAAGCAAATGTAGTTTTTCATAATTTGTGAGGCTGAGATTGTAGTACTGTTATGATATTACCATATTCTATTTTCCACTCATGTGTTATTGGACTTCATCAGATTTTGGGGGTAGGTATATGTTTGGCCTGACATGTAGAGGTACTTTTGTTTTAATTCTTGAAAGTAGCCAGAATGATACCTGTAATTTGTAAAGTATTATCACAGTTTGTGGCTAAACCACAGCACTTTCTTACATAATAGAACCAATATTGACCTTGCTATTACCTCTTTTTTGCACATGGATTCTCTGATAACTAATGCAGAGAGCCAACCTTTAATCTTTTCTTTATTAGACCTTGTAATTTTCATTGAGAAGGTAGAAATTTCATTTATTTAGAAGCCTCTATTTATTAAGTTGGGTTGATTTGAAAATAGTTCAAAAATTATTGGAAAGGGAATTAATTGCATCTATGTAACTGCAGTGCAATAAAACATTCTCTTCCTCAAGCTACTAGGCTAAAGAGGACATTCTTCACAGGAAATTTTGTAGTTTGAGGTTAAAGACATGTACAACCAAGTAATACAAGTAAAAGAGTAGAAAAAACAAAGGCATAAACTATATAAGGAAACTTATTTTGATATACAAATCAGTCACAGAGCCCTTGTTACGTAGTTTGTAATCAGCGAATGTTGGGTTTCAGCTGTTTAAATAAATGTCTCTGAAAGAAGTATGCACTTATTGTGGTCTTTTTCTGTTAGTCACATGTAAGAAAGGATAACACTGATCAACTGTACTGTATGGTCCTCATAACTGAAGTTCCATTCTGATAAATACAATAATTCATAAAATAGAGCTATCAGAAATAGGATTTCTGGTTGCATCTTTAATCTTCTGAAAATACAATATATATTGCAAATACAATATAAGGAAGATGATTTACATTTCTTCATTATAGTGCTTGCAATAAAAAATAATACAATAATTCAATGAATATTTATTTGTTCAGGTTAGCAAAAAGCCCAAAATTATTTGAACATGGTAATAAAATGAAAAATGAAAGTGTTTGGTAATGGATTATTACATTTTATGGCCATATATTTATGTCACATAATTCAAATTGTTTCATCCTGCTGTGTATAAGAAAACTTCTAGTACATAGCTACTAATTTTAAGGTAGAGTCAGGTCCAGATAACCAGTTTAACAACAACAACAAGAAATATGAATTTGCTTTTGTTTAATAGGTCTACAGTTAGGACAGACTTAAGTAGACATGTTAATCCAAATAATGCTCAGAGTGTAGAATCATAGAATCATAGAATATTTAGGTTTGGAAAGGACCTGAAGATCACCTAGTTCCAACACCCCTGCCATGGGAAGGGGCACCTCACGCTAAACCATGTCACCCAAATCTCTGTCCAACCTGATTTTGAACACCGCCAGGATGGAGCATTCACAGCTTCCTTGGGCAACCCATTCCAGTTCCTCACCACCCTAACAGTAAAGGATTTCCTCCTTCTATCCAATCTAAACTTCCTCTGGTTAAGTTTTAACCCATTACCTCTTGTCCTGTCACTGCAGTCCCTAATGAAGAGTCCCTCCCCAGCATCCTTATAGGCCACCTTCAGATACTTCTCCAGGCTGAACAGCCCCAGCTTTCTCAGCCTATATCCATACAGGAGCTGCTCCAGTCTCCTGATCATCTTCGTGGCCCTCCTCTGGACTTGTTCCAACAGCTCCATGTCCTTTTTATGTTGAGGATGCCAGAACTGCACACAATACTCCAAGTGAGGTCTCAGTGTACCCCATCTGAAAGCAAAAAGGGTTATTTTACCCAGCCTCAGATTCAAACTGATCCCAAATTTCAGTCTCTTTCTATAGGTAATCTTTAAAACCAGGACTGAATTGCCATTAGTGTAAGCACAAGCTGTATCAGTAAACCTGATCAAACTGCACTTTCGTAAGAAGATCGCTTTTGTCTGGTTTCCCACAACACTATCTGAAGCATTGTCTCTATGATAATTGACTAATGTCAGAGAAACTAGTTGCTTGTTACCACTTTGAGTTAGATGTTTATAGCTTTCTTGAGATACTGCCCAGCAGGAACGCCTCTCAGACCATTCCTATCACACACTAGGATAGGAATTTCTCCCTTCATTGTGCAGAAATTGTGGGGTTCACATAGCAACTGTGGCAATAATGGTACTAAGATCCTAGGTAAATGCAACTCCCCTCTTCAGGGACATACGGTGTCTACAGCCTGTAAAATCTCCAGAATGAGTCAGAGGAAGAAAATAGAAAACCAAGGTATTGATTTTCTCTAACTTCAGAAGATGACGTTAATACCATCTCCCCATACAAGCTGTCGGTAAAATACTGGAACTCTATACCAGGTTTGGGACTGAAAGACTCAACAACTGACTTCAGCCATCAGCTTTCAGCTGGTGTGCTTATGGAAGCAATGCAAATGATGGTTGTTATGGGTTAAGGATTCAACTTAGGTTTAGCCAGCATCTTTGATCTATTCGGTTTATTCATAGGCATTTAGGGGGGAAAACAAAAAAAAAAAAAAAAAAAAAAAAAAAACAAAAACAAAAACCACAAGTGCTCTCAAAGCTTCCACAGCTGTAAAAACACTTCAAGATATATGTTAAAACATGAGGAAAAAAAAAACAAAAACAAAA
>NDXB01009954.1:1452-17911 GCA_002631895.1 Agapornis roseicollis
GGGGGGGGGGGGTGTGTTAAGGTTTTACCAACTTTCGCCTTGGCTTTGAACCAGATTTCCCTTCAGAAGCCTTAAAAATGGCCTTTTGGGGTGGGATCCTGCAGTGTTTCAGGCCAGGCTGCACAGAGCCTTGGGTGATACGGTTTGGTGTGAGGTGTCCCTGCCTGTGCCAGGGGCCTGGAGCTGGGTGAGCTTTTCCAACCCAAACCATTCTATGATTTCAGCAGAAACTCTCCTTCCATCTTCATCCTGTGATGTTCCAGGGCAGGTGAGGGGCCACAGGCCTGCGGGTGCTGTGGTTGCAGCACTTCCCAGCTTTTAAAACTGACTCCATAGCTTGAGATGGGAAATCTTGGGGTAAGACCAAGGGCCTGGGGGTGACTGCCTGAAAGCTGCTGCTCTTACTTGGAGCTGAGGGCATCATGCGCAGGAGCTCCCCATCCTTCCCCACCGCTGCTCCCTGCTGCTGCTTGGGGCTTGAAGCAGGGGTTTCCTGGCAGCGGGGATTGAAAACTCCTCTCAAGGAGGAAGTGAGGGTCGAATAATTCAACGTTTAAAGTAACCAAGGTGTTGGTTGTGGCTACCAGGGCTCGATGGTGGCAGCACAGCCCTGTTACCCCTTGCGTGGTGCAGGAGGAGGGTGCGCGGTGGCTGTAAGCAGTCCTGCTGTTGGTCTTGTCTGCAGTTCTTAGGAATGCTCCCGGGTTTGCTCTTCGTTTGCTATGCAAATGGCACGTCTGGATGCCTTTGCAGTGCTCCTCGGGCAGTGGAGCGGTGCGCGATGCTCCGCTCCTCACGAAACCTTGGTGGCTGATGAGTGGACCGCGTTATTCGGCTCTGTTTGCTGTGTTCAGGAGAGCAAATATGAACTTTGTAAAGGGGAGCTCGGTCATTAAAGGAATGTAATAGTGAAAGTACGAATTCCTGCAGCCTCTCAGCTTCAGGCTGTTGTGCTGGCAAGGTCCAGCTGAACTCAGATTTGCTTTGCAAGTCAGTGGTGGTTGTTTCTGGAGCAAAGCGCATGTTGGGAAGGATGAGGTTTTGCTGGAGCTTGGTAGCCCTCTAATCATCTCTGCCTATATCTGGTTGGTTATAACCCCCTATAACTCATGTGGGTCAAGTTTGAATTGACTTAGTTGAAGAGCTCATCCCTGCTTAAAGAATTGTAACAAGGGAGTCCCTGGCCTTGGGTGATGCTGTTGTACTTGGGAGCCCCTCTTCAGGACATCTCAATGTCTCGGAACACATCAGTTGTGTTGAGGAGGGCTCGAAGCCCCAAACCTCAGGTATTTGAGGTGTAAAGATCAGGAAGAGGCAGAGTTGCAATTAATCCCTTAGGATAGATGTAAGTTGGAAGCTGTTCCCTGTGAGGGTGCTGAGGCGCTGGCACAGGGTGCCCAGAGAAGCTGGGGCTGCCCCATCCCTGGCAGTGCTCAAGGCCAGGTTGGACACAAGGGCTTGGAGCAAGCTGCTCTATGGAAGGGATCCCTGCCCGTGGCAGGGGTTGGAACTGGAGGAGCTTTAAGGACCTTTCCAACCCAAACCATTCCACGGGTAGGTGAGTTCTTTTGCCATGGACAGCCCGGAAGGAATCTGGATCTTTGACTCTCGGGAAGGACAAGCATGCTGTGGGGCTGTTTTGTTTTTCCCCAAAGAGGATTTTTGCCTTTCCCTTCCCCCTCCCCAGCCACATCCACAGCGCTGCTGCACATTCCAGCAGCGATAGCAAATCACTGGCTCTGGGGAGCTGAAGCAGAGGGGAGGGAGGCAGTGGTGGCTGCTGCCCCAGCAGCCAAACAGCGCTCATCCCCTGGTACAGCAGGGCCCGCGGGGCTGGTGGCAGCCCGGGGTTAAGACCACTCTGAAAGAGAACGGCCTCTGCCTGTGCTGCTGTGCAATAAACACCCCAGCAGCAGAGCAAACATCCCAGCACGAGTGATGGGGTCACAGAACTTGGCCGCTTTTTCAGCAGCTGGGGTGATCCCAGGCCTGTAAGGGAAAAGCCTTGAATTGCTGCTTGTTTGATGGGACTTCTTGTGTATCTGTTCTCCTGTCAGCACAGTGCGGAGCTGTGTGTAGCCACCCTCTGTGGCCTTCTGAGCAAGGGAAGGGCCTTTTAATGCACTCCAGATTATCAGTGGCATGTTCAATAGGGGAACCTGTTCTTGGCTCATTTCTGGTAGCAGTTCAGGGCTGTCTTTTTACACTGTGCAAGTAACTCAGCTACTTCTATGTATTTATACCCAGCTTCATTTAGCCTGAGCTTCAGTAGCATGGATCACTTGGGCTTCTTTCTGTGCCTTCAGCTGAAATCACAACGTTGTCCTGGACGTGCTTCTTCTAGAAGAGAATTCTCCAGAGACATTAGGGCCGTATCTGTCAGGAGGAACCTTTCTGCTGTGTTGTAAAGCTCTTAAGAACTGACTGAAAGCACGGCCATGGAGTGCTGTAAAATGCATTGCACACACTGGGAGGGGTCCTGGAGGAGTAGGTGTTTAACTCTGAGCCTGGTCAAGCAGGGAGGCAGGAGATGGGAGGTTCCTCTGGGTTTCCAGGTGAGTGTATGGAAGGGCAGAAGAAACCCTAAGGACAGAGTCAGTAACTTTTGCCAAATGATACTTAGTAGTTTGCTGGATGTGGTTTGTTACTGTCTGTCCCATTTAGATGGGGTTTAATTGTAGCTGTCCCAGGCTATGCCATCACAGGGCAGCTTGGCTTGGAAGGAGCCTTTGGAGCATCTGCCCCAGCTGGGAAGCTTCGAAATGTCCCCAGTGGAAACGTGGGTGCTGATGGGGTTCATCCCCTCCAAATAGAGAGCTGGCTGGGGAGGCTGTGCTGTGGGGTTGTGTCTCATGCCCAGCACCAGAACCGTACTAGATACAAAGATTCCCTTTGGGAAAAGGGGGTTTGCCTTAAAAAGGGCCTTGTCAGATGTGTCAGTGTAACTGTTTCTCTGCCTTGTCACTTCAATCTGACTCAGCAGCTCGGGTCCTGATTTAGACCTGCAGTGACTCAGCTCGGAGGCTTTTAGCAGCAGCTAAGGAAGTGTTTGGAGCAAATGCTCTTTGTAATGCAGAGACCTGAAAGGAGCAGGGATAGGTTTCTGGTGCAGTAACATCAAGAAGCTGTTACAGTCCTGGTGTGGCAGCGATGACTCTGGAATTCCAGTTTGTGGCTGAGCTGCTGTACTCATGCTGGCTTTTGCACAGGCTCTGCTGAGCCTCCAAAGCCAAACTTTCACACTGGTTTTCCTTCCTTCAAGTGGTAAATACCTTCTCATCATTCAGTCCATAAGGATGAGCATAAGGAAGGTAAATACCTTCTCATCATTCAGTCCATAAGGATGGGTCCTGTGTCCTGGGTTCAGCTGTAGCAGTCGTTTTTCTCCTCCTTAGTAGCTGGGGCAGTGCTGTGGTTTTGACTTTAGCCTGAGAACAAGGCTGATAACAACACCAGTGCTTTGAATTGTTTACCCCAGTCAAGGACTTCTCAGTCTCATGCTGTGCCAGTGAGCAGGGGTGATTCCAGATGTGGTTAGCATGCAGCAGCTGGTGGTGTGGGGACTCTATGCTACAGGTGGGCTGTGTGCTGGGAGGCATTGCACTGATTGTGGCTTTAACACCCCCCCAGGCAACCATTCTCTCTGGGGAGACTAAGGAATTTGACTGGTTTCAAGTGGGCTTTTGGTAGTGCAGGGTTTGAAGATGGAGCAAACAGGCTTCTTTGGGAAGTTATAAAGCCATGGTTTAACTCCTTGATGCTCGGCAGCCCTGGAAGGTGTGTCGGTGGTTGGTTTACATCTATGTTTAGCACAGACCTGGAAGGCAAATAGCTTTGTGCTCTGGAGTGGCCTTAGCAGATCATTGCAGCCGCTGGTTAATAGCAAGAGTCCCTTGGTGGGCACTGGCCTTGTCTCTCTGACGCGGGATGATGGAGCTGCAGCTACACTCGAGGTGCTGCTTTAGTCTGAGCCCTTGGTTGTGGCAGTAGGGGCTTCCTCAGCTTACACACTCCCCTCGAGCGTGGCACCCTGCAGAGCCACTCACAGAGCTGGGATGTCAAAGGTAATGCCTCTGACACTCGGTCCATGAGCCCCAAGTTTCCCAACTGCTGCTGTTGTCCCCAGCGCAGAGGAGTCCCTCTGAGCCAGGAGCAGTGGGGGTTTAGGGAGCCTTGCATCTGCCTGGTGCCTGAGCTGTGCCTTGTTAAATCAGGTCCTCAGATGTACAGCTGGGGCTCACAGTCTGGCCTGCAGAGCCAGGGTTACCTCGCGTTACACGTTCAGGAGATAGGAATCCCTCTTTCTATGTGCAGGCTCAGAACCCTTCGATCTGTTCAACTGCCTGAGGCCAGGGCATTCCTAGAGAAGTGATGTTTTGTCCAGGCTCTAAGAACACCATTTTAAATGGGGTCAATCTTGCAAGTCTAAAGTGGACTGTTTTCTGATGCGTCCTCTGGGAGGTTTTGGTGCCAACAGCAGGTTCTCAAGTGTTCTTGGTATTTGGAAACAGTGTGAAAGCTCCTGTAGATGTGTGGGGCTCTTTGATTTGCAGAAGGAGCTGGGGGAAGCTCTGCAGGCTCAGGGTTTTAAACACCTCTTCAACAAGCTTTTACCTCTGCAGGTTTTCATTCTGCCCAAGAAAGGTGAATTGGATGGAAGAGGTTGAGGTGAGGGGGGGGTGGTGCACGCAGAGCCCCTCTGTAACCAGTGCTCAAGGCTGGCAATAACCAGCTGAGGAAGCATGGATACTGCAGAGGGACTGGCAGGAGTCACTTCTAACTGCCCAGTGAAAAGGGAACGGGTGGAGGTTGTACTTTGGTTCCAGGGTAATCCGGGGGATGCAGAATGTGGAGGAAACCAGGTTCCTAGGAAACAAGGCTGCGGGAAGGAGTGAAGGGCCTGAGCTGACTGTTAACCCTGACGGTGCAAGTGCCTCATTCTAACCCTGTCCTAATTCCCGATGGCTTTCCTTTTCTGATAACATATTCATGACATTCCAGGAGGGGTTTCCCTTTAGTATAACAGGGAAATCCAGAGCCTTAACCTGCAAGGTGAGGAGCGTGCTCTGAGACCTCCCAGCATGTTGGGGTGTGCTCAGCCCCGTGGGGTTGTGCAAGTTCCCAGGCAGCTGAGCTGTCATGTGTTGCTTTGCTATTTATATGACTAACTGCTTGGTAATCCAGCATAGGGCATTAACTCCTTTAAGCACTTTTCCCTCCTCCTTGTCTTCAAAACTACCTTCTAATTGGAGCCTTCAGCTTTCCAAAGGGAGGGAACAAGTCTGACTTTGTTTGGGATTCTGTTGTAATCCTCCGAAGGAAGCCAGGAACTCTCACTCTTTTCTGTGGCTGATGAGCCATTAGTGTTGGGGCAGCAATGGGGCTGCACTGAGCTAACACCGGTCCTTAAATAGATCTTTTGAGTTCACATCTCTATGCAGATGCCACACCTTGCTACTGTCAGATCAGATAGAACCCCCCTAAAGCCTGTAGGGCTTTGAAAAGCCTTTTCTGTGTTCTGACTTCCCTGATTTTCAGTTAATAATCAGTTCTTCAATCTTAGAGCCATAGAATGGTTAGGGTGGGAAAGGACCTTAAGATCATCCAGTTCCAACCCTCCTGCCGTGGGCAGGGATGCCACACACCAAACCAGGTCATTCAAGGCTCTGTCCAACCTGGACCGGTCTTGCCATACAACGCTGCTGAGAAGGAGGGATGGACAGGTAGGAGTGGGTGCATAGTTCCTATGATCTTCAGTCTCTGCTCTTTGCCATGGAAAGAAAGTGCTGCCAACTGCCTTTAGGAACAGGCCTCTGAAATCCTGAACTTGTGAGAGGTGAACTCGGGGAAGATGAATGGTTTCATGCAGGCTTCACAGTGAGGCTGCTGTGGGGTAGAGTCTGGTGTTGAGGGTGGTGTCAGCAGGTTTCTTGCCTTGCTTTTATGGAGGACAGGCCTTATAAAATGGGATATTTAGGGAAGGGACTAAAGGCAGATCTCTGTAAGGCTCCGGATCTTGCAGGACCTCCTGTAACGTGGTTACTTCACCCCTATGGTCAGTTTTGAGGCCCTGTGCTGCTTCTTTAGTGATGCTCAGCCTGATGGCCTCCCTCTTTCTTACAGCCTCTGGCCACTCGCTGTCCCTTAAGCAAGTTACTGACGAAGGCTCTAAATCTGGACAGGGTCAGTGCTGTGTGCCAGGGACCTGCATCTCTTACAGTGGAAGTGCCCAGAGCAACTTGGGGGTTTTCTCTCTTGCTTTTTAGAGGACTTTTCCCCCTGCTGTTTTGGGAAGAGAAGCCTCTCCTAGCAAGATGCTGTGAAATCACCTGCCTTTTCCCCACAGTGCTTGCTGCCTTTTTAGCTGGTTTGGAGGAACTGAAAGGATTCTGTATCCTGTCCTGTCAAAACAGGAATATTCCCAGTTTCCTCTTCCCCTGGCACTGAAGCCTTGGCTGTTTGTGTGTTGTATATATGCGTGTGTGTCTTCTTGCAGCATTCCTAGCAGGAGGGCAGTAAGGTCTGAACCATCTCCAGCTGACCTTGGAGCAGCTCCAGAAGGGCTGGAGGCAGTTGATAAGTCAAACCGAAGCTTTCTGTAAGCAACGTGGCTGAGGAGTGCCTGGAACTGGAAAGAAGAGAGGAAGGAGATAGCACTGCAAACCTTCACAGGGCACTTCTTCCCCCTGCCCTCAGCGGTTGGATGGAAGCAGATATTGGTGGCCAGCAGAGTTCGGGAGGAGAGGAAGTTGGTCTTGGGGTTGATTTGCACTCTGATGTTGTGTATCATGATTGCTCCTCTCCTGGCCTGAGAAAGGCATGGACGTTAAGCAAGTATCTGTCAATGGGAGGAAGGGAGAGTCTGGAGAGGTGCAAGAAGGAGCTGACATGGGCAGAGCAGTGGGTTACAGCTGGATGCAGCTGGGCTGTTGATACCCCTCTGTCCTCAGGTTTCTGCCTTTTCCCTGTGCCAAATGGTGGAGTGTCAGTTCCCTGACTAGGAGGCACATTTACAGTCACCAAGAAGTGCTGCATGAGGCAGATAGGAACCAGCAAACTAAATGGGTCGGGTACTGAGCGCTGGCAGTACCTGCTGGGACAGACATGGCCTGTACATGACGTGCAGCCCTGCTCCCCGCAAGGTCTGGTACCATCGTTACAGCATCAAGGCCACAGTTTGCTTGGGAGTCCTCTTGGCTTTTTGCTGTGTGTATGTGGTGAGCTCAGTCTGGGGGAAGAGAGTCAAGGTGTGGTTTATGCCATGATGATACAAGGGAAGGAATTTCTGCTTAAAACCCAAGTGGAATTTAATTGTGCACCCCATGAGGACAGCGAAGCCGTTTGAGTGGGAGCCTTTCATGTGGGTAATGTGCCTGATCCTATCCCATTGGGTCTGGGCTCCTTTTAGAACCTACGAATTATGCTCCCTAGAAACTTCCTGACCCTCTTGCCATATGGCACGAGCTAACGTTGGGATCATTTGGAAGCCTGATCCGGCTATTTGGTGCTGCTTCATGCGCCCCGGGCTACCTTGTCAGCAGGGCTGTGTGGGGAAAGGGAGCAGAGAGCTGAGGCAGGCGGTGTCTTCTCCTCGCAGAGACCATGGCGAGCCCTGCCAAGGACAACTACCGAATGAAGAGCTACAAGAACAAAGCCCTAAACCCCGAGGAAATGCGCCGCCGGAGAGAAGAGGAAGGAATTCAACTGCGCAAACAGAAACGAGAGCAACAGGTAACTGTCACCTTGAGTAGCTTGTGTACAGCCTTAACCCAGCCAGGACTGTGCTGCTGCCTAACTGGAATCTTCAAGGATCTGTGCATTAAGGTTCGTTGGCAGTCCTCTTATTTTCTCCTGTTCTAACCAACATCTTGCATTTCTCTTTCTCTTCGTCCCCGGTGCAGAGCGCACAGCTCGCATCCAGAGCTTTCCAAGCACTTTTTCCTTGGGGTGTTGGAGGTTTTTGGTCACAGATCCTTGTTGGTAAAGGGGTTGTTTGGATGAGTTGGTGAATGGGACTCGTTCCTTGAAGCAGGAAGCACAAGTTGGGAGCATGGGCTGCACGTAGGAATTCTGAGCTGTGGTTTTCTTTTTGCCTTGGAGGTCTATGAACCTAAGAGGTGCTGTGTGGCTCAGGCTGTTTGCTCTATCAGTGCATCACCTACCCAGCTGCCTTCTCCCTGGTTTCCCTCATTTGTTAAGTCCAATTCTGCCCTTGCAGACCAGTGTCTGAGGGCAGGACTTGGCATGTTTTATTCCTGGGGTTTGGTGCCAAACTAAGCTTTAGAGGGCAGAGCTGTTATTAATGACTGCTTCTCTATTCAGGTTGGGCTCAGCCTAGCTGACAGTATCTTGTTTGAGGAACAAGAATGTCTAGTTATGAAGACTGTACATCATTGCTTTCTAATAATGCCTCTGTGTTTTGGTCCTCTCCAGCTCTTTAAAAGAAGAAATGTGGAACTGATCAATGAAGATGCCTCCATGTTCGATAGTCTCCTTGTGGATCCCTACGTCAGTTCCACCACATGTGGGGTAGGTGCCTTATTGTGATCAAGCCTGTGGGTAGGTTTAACAGTGGGGACAGCAGAGAGCTGACAAACTGGAGAGGTTTTTGCTTTCCCACTTTTGAGAACACTGCAAATGTTACTCCAGTGAAGAGTCTGTCAGGAAGTAAAGAATGTGCTGAGATCTCCAGTTTGTATCTTTGGATTACTGGCTAAGCCCAAAATCATGGTAGGCTGTCAAGGACTGTGATTCCTTGGTGTGAAATGGAACCCTTGTCTCCTTTGCATGCTTTCAGGAGGGAGTGATCACAAGAGAGATGGTAGAGATGCTTTTCTCTGATGACCCTGACCTACAGCTAGCAACCACTCAGAAATTCAGGAAGTTACTCTCCAAAGGTAAAAATAACTCCTTCCTGCCATCAGCTCCGATGTAACCTGGCTTCTGCAAGCACTTGTGCTCGTGTATTGCTGGACAGAAGCTTAGTAGCTTTGAGCTTGTGGGGGAAGAAAGCTAGAATCTGGTACCTTGTAATGGTTTCTGGGTGTATGAATTACACAGACAGTGATTGTGGAGTGTCGTCCTGCTGGGTTTGGTACAGGTTGGGATCATTCAGTTCAGTTGACAGCTCATCCCCTGGTAGACCTGTGTGCTCTTTTGACACTGTTGTGCTGTTTCAGAGCCAAATCCTCCAATAGATGAAGTGATAAACACTCAAGGAGTGGTGGACAGATTTGTGGAATTCCTCAAGAGGAGTGAGAACTGCACACTACAGGTAAAGGAGATGCTGCTGGGGAATCATAATGGATGGCATGGAGCTGTGGAACCTTCACAGCTCAGCAACCCGAACCCACAGGGGCTATCAGGGGAGAGTGTTGTCTTGAACCTGAAAGGTGCAGGTTCTGTGATGGATGGGAGAAGGCAAAGGGAGCCTATAATGCTTAGGCAGTGATAAATGGCTCTGAATTAAGTTCTTGGAAGAATGCTGGCAGAAATACCATAGTTGAGCTGCAGCAGAAGGGAATTTGGCCTCCCTGTCTTTGCTGGGAGGCAGTGGAGTCATGGAACGTGTGCGTGTAGGAAGAAATTGTGTGAGGAGAAGCCTTTATTGGAGGCTGTTAAGTACAGGTGAAGAGTCTGTTAGAAAGAGGTTGGGTAGAGCTGATGCTGCCGTGGGGCAGAGGGATGGAAGTGATCTGCTCCGTATGTGCTTGTGCACTGTGTGTCTGCACTTCTCTTGCTGGATGGATGAAATGATGAGGTGTGACTGGCGAGGTCTTCTGCCTCCTGCTCTCCTATCTATCCTTAGAGCCTCCAAAAAGGTATTTGGCAGTTGTGGTTCTTTATTGCTCAGGAAAGTAAAATCCTTTCCTTCAGTTACTGAGCTTTGGGATGTGGTTTTTTTCTCTTGCAACCTTTTTAGTAGAAGTTGAAAGTACGATAGGCAGAACTTGCTGGCAAATATTTTGCTAAATGAGGATTATTTTAGTCATCCTCTTGTCACTTCTTTGGTTGTTCCAGTTCGAAGCAGCGTGGGCACTGACGAATATTGCATCAGGAACTTCCCAACAAACAAAAATAGTCATTGAAGCTGGGGCAGTTCCTATATTTATAGAGCTGCTAAACTCTGACTTTGAGGATGTTCAAGAACAGGTAAGGTTCACTTCTTACTCTGGGGTTAGGGAGAGAACCACAGTGGGGTTGCCTGTGACGACAATGTGGTGTTAAAGCTGCGTGGCCAGTGTCTAACAGCTGGCTTCAGTTCCAGTTTGCCTGGAATTGCAGGGAAATGCTTTCTTAGCACACTGCCCTCTCCTTCCTCTGTTCAGAAACTGTGTGAATCCTAAAACTGTTGCTGTTTCCTTTCAGGCTGTCTGGGCATTGGGGAACATTGCTGGAGACAGCTCTCTGTGTAGAGATTATGTCCTTAACTGCGCTATTCTTCCTCCCTTATTAATGTGAGTAGCCATGAATACTTGCCAATCCAGTTCCTGCTGTCCCAGTGCCCTACGGCAGAGCAATTATTTGCACTGGGTGAATAGATTCCCTAGCAATTCCTGGTGATAATTGCTGGGAATCAAACCATTGGTACCAGTTAAACCAGCAGTTCAGACAAGTATCTGATACCAAGTGGGACTTGGTAGCTAACATGCCTCCTCACAAACCTTTACACTGTGCTCAGTCTGCAGCTGGTGCTGTGGCAGTGTGCTTGTCTTTCTGGAGTCACAGCGCTCGCTGTGTGTCCCTCCAGATGCCTGCTCTTTGTGCTTACACTGTGGATTTCAGGTGCTTGTCTGAGTGGGCTCCTTCAGGGCTGATGACAGGGAGCAGATCTTTGTACCCACCTCCCCTCTGCAGCTCCTGAGCGTGGTGCGTGCCCACCAGAGCCAGGGCTGTCTGTCAAGCACGTGCTTTCAGTGCTCTGGAAAGAATGAATCTTCATCCTGTCCTTGGCAAACTGCTGCTTTATCACAAATGGATCGTTCCACTGCTACTTCTGTCAGTCACCTGGCAGCAGTGATTGCTGACAAGTCCTCAGCCCACAGGACTTGCTGTCCTCATTAGAGTGCAGTGACAGCAGTTTGTGTCCTTTAGTGAGGACCGTCTGACCTCAGATAGGGTATGAGCGGGTGCCTGGGCTGGATTTGAACTTGGAACTGCAATTCAACTAACTTGCCCTTCCTTCCGTGACTTCTTTAATGTGGAACTTGCCTTCTTGACCCACATCCCTTGTTGTTGGTAGCAATAAAAGCTCTTTATCCTAAGTAGTAGTTGCATGTCACTTCTCTTCTTGCTTACGGAGAGGCTCAAGAGGCAACCAGCATGGCTTGAGCTGCAGCAAGTGGAACAGTGGTTCGAGTTCCTTAAAATCATACTGGTCCTTTTGCTCTTGATTCCCTTGCTGGCTTCCACATCAAGGTTGATAATTCCTGGTACTTGTCTCTTTAGGCTCCTTACGAAGTCCACCAGGTTGACAATGACACGAAATGCTGTCTGGGCCTTGTCAAACTTGTGCAGAGGAAAGAGTCCACCGCCTGAATTTGATAAGGTGAGAGGAAATGCCTTGTTGGCAGAGAGGAGATGGGGAGACACCCAGTGTCCGTGGTTGTCTGAGTTCTTTCTGACTGCTGGACTTCTCTAAGTCATTCTGGGAGGGAACAGGGTGAGGTTCTCCCTGCTGAGCCTCACCCTGCTGCTCAGCAGGTGCTTATGTACCCATTCACTTTCTGCCCAGCTCTGGTGGCATCCCATCAGCTGGACCCCTCAAGGAAGGGGCAAGGCCGAGCTTCCCTGTGAGGCAGCCTATGCTGTAGGCTTCCCTAAACCTTTTTAATCAACCCTGGAATGTTGAGACTTCACTCAAATTGTGACTGAAAGCTTGATTCTGAGACCTTTAAATGCCTCAAAACAGGGCTGCTGGAGTGGTGGGAGCTCCCCTTTTCCTGGTGTGCTGCTGGCACTAATGGAAGGGTCTGCTGGCTTTTCAGCTGTCTCATCCTTCTTTGGTAGAAGAAAACCATTCAGATCAATGTTTTCACCCTCAGCGCCGGAGAGCTGACTGTTCAGATTCCATCCCTCACCTTGGGATGAAGTCTCAATGGAGTGCCATATGAAATCACTTATAAACCATCAGAGTACTCAGAGGTGTAACTGTTGGTGGTTGCTGCTCTGAATACAGAGCTATTTGGGTTATCAAGAATAAGAACCAGAGCAGCGCCCTGCCACAAGGTGTGGAAGGAGCTTCCAAATGGTAGCCTGCACAGTAGCACTTATCCCAGGAGTCCAGACTTGGCCCTAGAAGAAGGGCTGTAATTTCACTTTAGCAATGACTCTGCTGAAGTAACTTCAGGCCCTGATTATAAGCTGTGTGAACCAACAAGGAAGCTGCTGACTCTAGGGGAGGAAACAGTGCACATCCAAGACTTGTTGTCTTGCCAGTCAGCACAACCACGTGGTGCTTGGCATGCAAACGTGGTGGTCCTGGCCACAGTGTGACTAACGTGGGGTGGTGGCTGTTGTTGTAGGTGTCTCCCTGCCTGCCAGTGTTGTCCCGGTTGTTGTTCAACAGTGACTCTGACCTGCTGGCAGATGCCTGCTGGGCTCTTTCCTACCTATCAGATGGTCCCAATGAGAAAATCCAAGCAGTTATTGACTCGGGAGTGTGTCGGCGACTGGTGGAGCTCTTAATGTGAGTATCTTGTCTTGCTGCTTCAGCCCAGTGAGACTGGGAAGCGTGCGCCTGAACCTCAGTTCATGTCTCAAAGCCCATCAGAGCACCCTTCAGGCCTCTTGCGTGCATAGGATCCAGGTAGTGGGTGCTGTAGCTGACTTCAAAGCACTGATGCCATAGGAGGGTCTGAAGCAGGCTGAGAGCTGTAGTCTGCTGTCTTTCTGAGAGAAGCTGGGTTCCTTCTGTGAGCTGGGATAAACTTACTAAAGAGAGGTTGGAATGATGCTTCTAACGTGTGAGAGGAGTGCAGTGTGTCTTGTGCTCTCAACCTTCAAACATGCTTGTGGAAGCCTAGTTCCTAGGCAGATCCACAGGTGGTAAAAAGAGTGCCTACCAAAAATCAGCTTGGCTTTGTTTCTCTGATACCTATGTGGGAACTTACGTAAAATGTTGGAATGAGGTTCTAACACCTTCAGAACTGGGAGATGCTTGCTTCCAAAACTCTCCTGAAGCAGTCTGGGTGTTCTCATTGGGTTAACAACATCTCTTGGTCAGGACCAGGGGGACATGTAAGAGGTGAGATCTGTAACTGAGCCATCTGAAGATGATAGAGTTAGGATGAAAATCCCTGCTCTCTGACATTGTTTCAATGTCAGTATTCCTGTGTGCTAGGGGGAGGAATTGTAAGCAAACAATGCAGATGAGTTGCTGGGGAGAGAATCTTCTGCCTGTGTATGACCTGATAGACTTGGCTTTGTCCTTGTGCTGTTCCTCCTGCAGGCACAATGACTACAAAGTGGCCTCTCCAGCTCTGCGAGCAGTGGGTAACATCGTGACAGGGGATGACATCCAGACCCAGGTGAGGGAAGTGCCTGTCTCCCAGGGAACAGGGAGGTTCTTCCTGCTGAGGCTCTTCTTGCTCTTCAGCAGCTGTTGGAGCGCCTGCTTCATTCTGTGCCCAGCTCCAGCTCTGGACCTGACACTGGTGATTTCACTTCTGCTTTCTTTCTCCAAAGGTGATTCTGAACTGTTCAGCCCTGCCTTGTCTCCTTCACTTATTAAGTAGTCCCAAGGAATCAATCAGGAAAGAAGCCTGCTGGACTATATCCAACATCACAGCAGGAAACAGAGCACAGATACAGGTAGGGTCTTCTCCAGCCTGCCTGCAGTGAACCTCAATCCCAAGCTCAGCATTAAGGATTCTCAGCTTTGTTCCCTGGCAGTCAGAGGCTGGGTTTGTTCACATCTCTTATTCTGCAGTAATGTGCAAATTCACTGCTCCCAGCCATCTGCTAACGGAGCTAAGAAAAGCTTTTAATGGTGCCAACAAAGACTGGCCTGACATGAGTGCCACAGGTTGGATCATTGGAGCAGGAGCAGATACAGCCCCTGCATCTCCCTGCTCTGTTAGAGTTACCCCTTTGAAAAGCTGGAGTTTGTCAAGTTGTAATTCATCCTTTTCATACCCTACATAAAGGCAGGTGAGTGATGGGAGCACTGCTACAGTACTGCTGCAGTAATAGGGGTTGTCTGCTCTGGGCTGCTTGTGGGATCGACCATCTTGTGTTAATAGGATTTGGCTGAGGAATTGCTGAAGAGCACGGCTTGGAAAGTTCCTTTGCATTGACAAGTGGAGGTGGAGGCTTCTCTCCCGTTGCCAACTCAAACCCTTCTCGCTGCTCTCTCCCCAGGCAGTCATAGATGCAAACATCTTCCCAGTCCTGATAGAGATCTTGCAGAAAGCAGAATTCCGCACGAGGAAGGAGGCAGCGTGGGCTATCACCAACGCGACGTCAGGAGGAACCCCCGAGCAGATCAGGTATTCCCTGTGGCTCCTCTTGGGGGACAGCTTTGTCTTTGTGGGAACTGGGAGACAAGGACAAGGGAGGGATGTGGAGAACCTCTGCGAGGGTACCTGGGGCAGAGCTGCATCCTGCCCTCAGCTGGGAATTGCAGCTTCCTTCTGAATCAGGAGAAGCAAATTGCAATGTGCTTTCCCCTCCCTCTTCAGAGAGCTCAGCCCAAGCTTAAGGTCCAAACCTGATGACAGATTAAATTCCACATCCTGAGCAGTGTGTGTTGTCGGTTCTCTCTCTTCAGATACTTGGTAAACTTGGGTTGTATCAAGCCTCTTTGTGACCTGCTGACTGTCATGGACTCCAAGATTGTTCAGGTGGCCTTGAATGGACTAGAGAATATCCTGAGGCTTGGAGAGCAGGAAGCCAACCAAAGTGGGACAGGCATCAACCCGTACTGCAGTCTGATTGAGGAGGCCTATGGTAGGTTGTGGCCTTGGTGCTGTTGGCTTTGAGCACCACAAGGTGTCTGTTAGTTCTGTTGTTGCTTTTCTGCTGTGCTAAAAGATTTAGTGTACCCCAAACTATCCAAGATGTATCCCAATGGTGCCTTTAGACTCTGAGGATTTGGGCACAGGACAAAGTACTTGGAAGTAAAAACTATCCTACTTCTGATCTATGCTTCCTAGACCTGCAGCTGGGCTGATAACTGTGGCTTGTAGCAGAATGAATCAGAAATAAGCTGAGCTAAGTAAAAAGTGACCCTTCTGGATCTAAACTTGCTGTAACTGGACCCAGTTATACACGGTGGATGTACCGTGGAAATCCAGAGAGGCTTCACTTTCCCCTGGAGCAACTTAATTTGGTGGGTTTAATTAGGACAGGGAAAGCTGCTGCTGCCCTTCTGCTGGAGGCTACTGGGGCAGGCGCTGCTTCCTTCCCCTCCGTACCCCCAGCAACCACCAGCCTGCTTGTGCCACTTGGTTTAAGCTCACTGAACTGTGGGTTTGTCCCCAGCAGAGCTGGGGGTGCAGCTGCTTTTGCTGTGTCAGCGAAACAGGCGATTGAAGAGACATGAGTGCTGCCTGATAGGAAAGCCACAAGCAGCTCTGGAATAGCTTTAGATGTCGGTGCTGCTCACCAACCCCAAATGTAATGCAGACAGAGGTCTTGCAGCAGACAGGGGAAGGGGTTTGAGGATGGATGTGGGGTTGCAAATACCGGGAGCCCCTCATTTCATTGCATTCCCTTTCTCTTTCCCTCCAAGGTTTGGATAAGATAGAGTTCCTACAGAGCCACGAGAACCAAGAGATCTACCAGAAGGCCTTTGACCTCATTGAGCACTACTTTGGAGTAGAGGATGACTCTGCTTTGGCTCCCCAGGTAGATGAGAACCAGCAGCAATTCATCTTCCAGCAGTCTGAAGCCCCCATGGAAGGTTTCCAGCTATAATGTGCCCAGGGCAGGGAACAGAACACCACAAACTTGCTGGAAAGCAACCAAGAGCAGCTGATCATCCCATCCCCTTCTTGCACACGGGAGGCCAAGCACCCACTCCACCTTTAGGAAGCAATTCTTCCTTCAACCAACTTAACCCAGTGCTTTGCCGGGACGAAGAGAAGGGGATGTTCTTACACTTCTTTTTCTTTTTGCTGCTGCATCCATGTCTTTAAAGCAGGCATCTGGGTGGAGGAAGGACACGGAGGTGGCGGTTGCACCTCTGGGTTTGGGTTATTCTTTTTCCCCTTTGTGGTGATCTCTTCCCAAATGTCACTTCGTAACTCGGGTACTTAATTCGATGGCAGCGATGGGTCTGGTAAGAACACAAGTAGCAGTAAGCGTTCTGACACCGGTAATTCTGCAAGCCCTGGTTTGAGCTATTTAATGATTTATTTTTTCCTCTTTTTTTTTTTTTTTTTTTTTTTTTTTTTTTTTTTTTTTTTTTTTTTTTTTTTTTTTTTTTTTTTTAGTAAAATTTTGTTTTTTCTTTTTT
>NDXB01009955.1:0-36330 GCA_002631895.1 Agapornis roseicollis
CAGGTTGGACAGAGCCTTGGGTGACATGGTTTAGTGTGAGGTGTCCCTGGCCATGGCAGGGAGGTTGGAAGTAGATGATCTTAAGGTCCTTTCCAACCCAAACCATTCTGTGATTCTATGAAGTTTAAAGCTCTCAGCTGGGTGGACTTCAGCACTGGAGAGAAATGTTGGTTTCACCATTCCCTCAAAGTGATGCAGGACAATGCCATGAATTTTGTGACCTGTTTCACTGGAGCTACGCTAGGAAAAAAGCATCAACCCCAACAAACCATTTTGGGGTTTTTTGTTTCTGTTGCCCATATTTCACAGTCCTGTACATCAAAAACTTCCCTGTTTTTGTTGACTTACTGGTAGCCTGTCTTGATTTGCCCAGTGCTCCTTGTAGCAGTGGCAGTTTCCAGTACAATGAAATTTTCACCTGGAGACCCACATCAGGCTCAGCCTTTGAGTCCCTACATAAAATCCACATTCGGTCTGGTGTGACCCTGTGCTGCCTTCGCATGAGCTTGGGAGGTGAAAGAAGAGGTGAAGTCAAGTAGCACTATCGTAAGAAGACAGGGTGGTGCTTAAGAAAATTATTCAGAGCATTTCCACATTAAAGTTGGTCCAAGCCTACATTTGTGGTGGTACCCAAACTGGTCTTCAGCAGATAGCAAGAAGGCAAGCCTTTACAAGATACTGTCTGTGAAACAGCATCAGTGAGAAAATCCAGTAAGTGCCATAAAATCTGGTGTCACATTTTTTGTCACAGAGCTCAGTAAAATGAACGTCTTCAAGGAGGCAGAGCAGTCCTCAACCTACCTGCTCCCTACATCTAGAACATTGCCTAGGTACATCACAGGAAAACATATTTTATCATACCAGATGCACAATGTACAAATACAGGTTGCAAACAGCATGTCTGTGAGCTCCTAGCTTGTCAGACAAGTCTCAGTATCTCAAACCGTAGCATGCACTGGGATTTAGCAGGCTTTCAAGACATTTTGCATCAGCCCAGATACTGGCTCTGCTGCTATTATGCAGTATATGCACTACTGCCCAGCTAAAAGCATAGTCTGAGTTCTGATCTATTTTTTTTTTTCTCACATGCTTCCATTAACTAACTTCTAATCAAAAGAAGCAAATAATTTCTCATGTATTGTCTGTGTTTTACAACATTAGAGCCAGTTACGTTGATAGGTGTTCTGTGCCTAATGCTGAAAACCCGAGGGCTGTTCTTACGAAGAGCTTACAGTCTGACTCTATCTGAGATTTGAGTGGCTAACTGAAATCCTTTGCAAATTATCTGTCACTTCTTTGTAAGCCCTGCTTCCTTTCTTTACATCTGAATTTGGACTCGGGATAATGAACTTCCTGTATTATAGACTAGGATACAAGGAAACCCATTGTACACTCACCAAGGAAGAGTATATGAGTAAGTAGCTTATAAGGCGGCTCTGAAGGGTCTTGTTAGAACAACTTATTCTCTGAATTTCAGTAGTTTGATTAAGTGAATCATGTGATAAACACTTAGAATGAACTTCTTCAGATGCTACCAGGGGAAACCCAGCAGATAAAATACTGAATCCCACGGCATTGCTCTCTGCATAACAAACTGATTACAAAGATGGAAAAAATAATGTAATTCACTGGCTTCTTCTCTTACTCAGGACAGCACAACAGTGTTATACAATTTTCTCTCTGCTGCCCCAAATTAAAATACCCTTCCTACTAGATCAAGTTCAAACTAGTGCAATTTTCCTCCTCCTATTCACTAAGCAGATTACAGCTAGATGTAACCACTTGTGAGCAAGTCTAGTCATGCTTCTGAGTAATTTGTTTCTTATCAAAGAAATCAAAATACTACAAATGAACTAACAAACCCCACACCAACCCAACCCCACACCAACCCAACCAAACAACCAAACAGAAACTGAGCATAAACTCACAAGTGACATGTGCTAGTTTGATTTGTTTAAAAAATGCCAAGTCAACCTGAATCACAACAGACTAAACCTTGTTTCACTGACAAGTGAGAGAGGTCAAACAGCAGGCCATATTCAAGCGCATCCCCTGCAGTTTTGGCCAATACCTGTAGGACTAATGACCAGAGTAAGATATCAGCATCTGCTATGCTTTCTCCTTACGCCAGTTAGTGGCTTGTTGTTTCTCTTCAACAGCACAGCCTCTCTTCTTTATCCCACTCTCCCAAGTTGTCTCCACATAACAAGCTACAGTGTCCCTGCAAAAGGCATCCTGCCTCAGGCATGAAGCATGTGCTGTATGTACTTATTCCTGCCCTGTCAGTCAGCATGAATTATGGTGCTGCGTCTCCAAGGCCAGTGCTATATTGCTCACATAGGTGTCAGCTTCAGCACATGTGATGCATGAAGTGCCTTTAAGAAAGGCATCTTCAGGTTCTGGCACTGAGATGAGGGAAAGACCCCAATAACCTCTGCTGGAGCTACATACTCCAGCTACTATTGCCAAGGATATGTATGTTGGTCTCATCCAATACCTGATTAAAATATCTAAAAGCTCTGCTACACAGAAAAGGGCTAAGTCTGCTGGCACTTTGAGGTCTTAGGGTAGAGGAGGCAACCATTTCAGCTGGTTATGGTACTGCTGTCAGTGGACATGTGAAGTGGACACAAGTGCTGGGCTCTAAGTGAGGTAACTGGTAACTGGTTCTACTTGTGATGCTTAATTCAGTAATGGGGTGGTGAGGTCATGAATTATGCCCTTCCTTTAAGCTACTTACTGACTGGGTTTTCCCCAGTCTAGATCTCAGGCTTTACAAAGTTGTAGTTGAGATGCTGCAAAGCCAGCCCCTGGTAATGCCTGTCCTCAGGCTATCTCACTCCATATCATCCCACTTGAATACTACTTAGCTTTCTAGGATCACTGGGTGAATCACCTCAAAGGGAATTGCTTTGGGAGTTCAGGTGTCAGGACAAACAAGAGGACAAAGGGTGGTAAATGGCACATCACCCCAAAGTTCTCTTCTGCACATCACCAGTAGGTCTGACATCTGTTAATGACATGCAGTGGAATCAAAGGCAGTGCTAATTCCTTCTCCACATGTGAAGCCCTTGCATTTCCCTTCTGTTTGGCAGCCTGTACGCACAAGGCAATGGTTCCCAGCCCTACCCAGAAATGTAATTGCTTGTGCATCGTCACTAGAAAGCCTGCTTTTGCACAGCACTTTGGAGAGCAGTCTTGGCTATGGTTTCCATCTCACTGTGCTCCCCACTCCATCTGCTTCTTATGCACATGAACAGCCCCACATCACCTGTCCATCATGCTGAGCAGTGTGCTACCAACGTATTAAACCACTACACATGCACAGATACGCAGACAACCTCACAAGAGAGATCCTGTGCTTGCAGTTTGCACAGACACTAGAGCTGGCCCAGAGGCAAGCCTCAGAGCATCCTTAAAATACAGTACCAACATGTTAACATGTACATAGGATGACAGGCTCATCACACCTAGTGCAGCTGTTATAAAGGGAGCTAGGGATGAAATGCCTGCCAGATGAAGAACACATACATAAGTATCAAACTAAGTGGTCAAATGAATCAGAGCACCAGAGAGGTGGAGGGGATGCCTTGCTCCCTGGCTTGACCCATCAGAACAGTTCTCTGTCAGTTCTGCTTTGAGGAACAGTACAGCAGTTACAGAGTCCTAGGGGACTGTAAAAACTGGTGTCTTTTATAAGCAGCCAATCTTTAAATGCAACTGCAGTTTAACATGTACATCAGGCTTTGTATATCAGCTTTCCTATTCACCATTACTAGCCATTAAGTTTCTCCAAGTCATGTTGTTTTTCAATTAATGGGATTGCACAGGTGTAATCAAAGGGATAATATGATACCAATCAGCTCTCATCAGTTGTGATGGCATGTGAGATAGAGAGCCTTGTCTTGATTCATTTTATAGCCAAAAGGAATTCATGCATCTAATAGTGAGGGAAAAAAGGTATCTTTAAAACATTATTTCTAGAATCAATAGCAGTAACAATACTGCTATTAGACTCAGTCATCACACAACAATGGAACTGTAAACCCAGTGAAAATTTGCTCTTTAAATTATTTTGTTTCCACTTGAGAAGGTGTCTTTCTCCTACATTACAAAACAGATAAAGATGGTTGTGGTTTCAGCCATGGGTGTGAACTTACTCCTGATCTACTCTGAAATTTTGAATAAATTTGGACTGCTATTCAGTAGTTGCTTTTCTACCAGTCTCATACTTGTATGTATTAAATCCACATATTTCCTGTGTAGGCCTGTTCCCAGGGACTGAGAACCTGGTGTGCACAACTCATGAACAAAGTTCGTGAGACATGAGCAAGAGAAAGCATAGCATACTTCTGGGAATCACTCCAGGAAAATAAATGTGCAAGATGGCACATCACCCTACACAAAGCTGGCAAAGGTAAAATAACATTTGGGTTGGATCATTACAGATAATATAATAATCTTGTGTTCAGATGTACGTGCTGGTCTTCCACTGAAACAAAAGGGCAAAGGTAAGACCAGAGTTTGGGTCACAAGTAAACGAACCTGCTGGTAACAGAGTTTAGCTTATTTAACTCCGTCGGGGGATCGAGTCTGAATTTGATCCCTGGCTTTGAGAAGGCCCATGAATTCTCCAGAAATGATCATCATCATTTATTTCCTATCTTTGTGGTTCACAACTCTTTCTATGGCATATGCTTTTAAGAGCCTATCTAAACTCTAGGCATTCCCTTCCCTCCACATTCACAATGCACAACTCTATACGGAAGCAGAATTAAGACATGGTGAAGAATGAAAGAGGAACAGTCATCTTGCTTTCCTATAATGACTTTGGATGAATATGCCCTCCTGTTTCCATTTGTGCTTTACTCTTTTTCTTTCCTTGAGAGTAGGAGATTACATTTACTGGCACTGACTCTTTCCTCATGGCTTATTCTTCTGCTCCCCTTCTGCTCTGCTCTCGTTTTCCTAGTATTTTCTACTTACTCTGTATTATAATTTCCTGAATCCCTATTTTCCTATCATCCTTTGCACTACCTAGTCCCTGGTTTTGTTCAGAGTTATTACTGTTTGAAAAGTTCAAGCCACTATATCTAAGGTATGACAACAATTCAGTTGCACAGAAATTATCACTGAGGGATGAATTGGCAGAAGAAGCTTCCTGCAACTAGGCAGATTGCAGACAGATGCCTACCTGCTTTTTGCTTGGCTGCAATTTGGAAATGTACAGAATTCTTTGAGCACAAATGTGACGTGTTCGTGCCAGTTTTTAATTCATTGTAGACTGGTCCACATTTTTGCTTTTAGAGCTGAAGGCTTACTGACATCTTATAACTGTTTGCCTTGTGATGTTTGCTGGTAATTTTGCTTGTGTTCTTACATATTGTACGTAACCATAGAATTGCACACTTCCTGTGCAGATTAAAGCTTTAAGCCCAGCTATTTACTGATGTCACTTTTCACTAATTTTAAAAGTAATATCTTAAAAGTGATAATTTATACTATTCCAAATGTGTTTTGTTCAGGTACTCCAACTGTTGCTGGTGGGGGGGAGGGCAGGTTTTAAAATTGCTTTATGTTTATGCTGTCAGATACTGCCACTTTCACTGCATGAAGAACCTGTAGGAAAGCTTTTCATGCCTCTGATGGACTGAAAAGTTATTGAAGATACAGCACCAGGAGTTTGATGAGAGGTACATGTGCATAGCTGCAGGAATTTCACATTTGCTTCTGGAACTGTGAGGCATGATATACCTGTACAACGTATCTAACTCCTGAGGCTCCTGGAGATTTTAATTCAGGCAACAGCACACTCAGTGCACCTTATGTGTATGAGAATCCTGTATGTGCAGTATAACAAAAAGAGAATAGGGGCTATGTGGGATACGTACACATCTATCAGTTACTGAAAGTTAACTCACTTTCTGTTCTCCTCCTAGCAGTTTTCTGTATGCAATACGTATCTGTATTTCCACCACAGTGTACTCAATAACAATCGCTTGTTCCATGGCAGACTCAGATTCCTGGGAGGGTACAGCTGGAACAACACATTGTATCCTATCTGGAGTTGTTTACATACTGTAAGTAACATCTGTTGAATTGCGAAGACAAAGCTTCAGGTTGATGCTCTTTAGATGTCAAAGATGAGTAATCTTCTTGATGAACTGCTAGCAGATTCTGCTCTGACACAGCATGATCTAATGGCTTACCTGGAACTGCCGTAACAATCTTAAAACATACTTGGAGACTGGAATATAAACAGGTAGGAAAAGTCAAGTGAATATTTTAAAATACTTTACTTTCTGTAGCTAACAGAGTACCTGTTACATTCCAAGTGTGGAGAGATGACTCTCTCCAGGAATACGTGTTTTGAGGGAAGAGTACAGAAAGATGCATTTTTTAGTTCACATGATGCTCCGTAACCATCACTGGCAGAAACTGGAGGATGCCATTAAGTGCTCTGTATCCATTTAGAGGAGGGGGATCTGCTTGCGCTTCTCCCTCAGTCTTGTCACTGAAGTGATGGTCTCCAGGAGGTCATCCTAGCTGATAAAAATCATCAAGGGCATAAAATTTCTGGGGGGGACAGGGACTCCTGTGAGCTGATGGGTCCAGACACAGGTTCCAGTCTGAAGTGGGAGAACTATCATATTTACCTTGGTTGGACACTTCAAGAACCATAATTCAGTGAGGTAGGAGAAGCCACTGAACATAGACTGCTGCAAGTTAACTTCTTTCAGCCTTTCAGGATTAGCCACTGCTCTAAAGCCTGAAGATTAAAATGTCATGTAGCAATTCCTGAAATATAATCAAGGTATTTCATGGCTGTAGAGGAAAATCTCATTTTCTTTGCCAATTAAATTTGCCTCAAAGAGGTCTTCTTGCCACAGATCAAAACTGAGTGAAAAGCAGCACTTCCTATTCTTAACAACCACCCAGTACGTAGGCTACAAGAGGGAACAATTTACAGATATCAAACCACTCCATTGCTCAGTGGATCCAAATGCAGGGGAGTCCCCAAGTTCTGCAGATAAACTTTTCAGGATATCTGAAAACCAGGATTCTTTTGGCAAGTGGAGATTAAAAAGGTTAATTTTGCTGAGTCTTACTTGATTTTGCCAAGTATTATGTGAGATAGAATGACTGACAGGTAAATATAAAAGGAAAAAGTTATCCCTGGAGCATGGAAATCATTTGTCTTGTTAGTGTGCTGTGAAAATACCCATTCAGGACAATTCTATTGAGAAGATACCTGCAAATGTTTCTGACTTCCTGTCTGTTTTGAGGAGTGTCTGCTGAAATCTTTTCCCCTGTTACCCTGCAGACTAAGCACAACACAAAAAAGGCTATATGCAAGTGCTGTAATTTAACTTCCTCCTGGCACCGAGAGTGATGCCACATTTTCACACCATTGACATGAAGCCATGTAAGAAACTTGCTAACAAGCATGATGGCTTTTCTGTTTTAGATATTTGTTTGCTAGAAACTGGCTTAAGGGACTGACTTAACTGTAGAGAGGCCATCCAAAACCTATCAGTTGACAGTAAGCTTCTGTCATGACTTGTGTGGTGTCAAGATCTAACCTATATCCTGTGAGTTACCCATTTCCTACAGGAAATTAATCTTTGTGCTACCATATATCAGAACAGCAACCACCTATTCTGCAGTGAAATATCTGTCTACTTTCTGTATTTCAATCTAGCAAGTATAATTTCCCTGCTTATTTTTAGAGTAAAATGAGAGGTAAGGGTTCTGTGGTTTGAAGAAGTCAAAGGGAAATTCACTGATTCAAGAGCAGATTTCCTTGTGACAGTGTGCAAATTGATGGATTTCTGTAGTTCACTGTCTCCAACAAGAAAAAACAAATTGAGGGATGAATTGATTTGCATTTGTGAAATATTCAGCTAATCTTTCTGCCTGACTTGTAAGAAACAGGGATGCAATGTGGGTTTGTTTTTTAATTTTCAGTATTTGGAAGCTCTATCTCCACGGGGAAATGAGACCACCACAGCTATGTCTACACTGTAATGGAACAAAAAGTCCTTTGGACCAGAAGTTAAGCATGGTATGATCTTTACCCACTCCCCCCTGGCCTACCCACTCCAGATACATGATGACAGCAAAGACCACCAACAGACTGCTTGTAAGCATTAGCATTCGGGTGCACTAACCTTCCAAACTCACTCAGGTAAGTAGGTGCCAATATGCTCTGAAGAAAAGGTCAGTTCTGTATGTTCCCTGTATAAAAATGTGGGTAAGTGTGATTTTCATCAAGGTTTTGGGTCTCCTTTCATTGAAGTACAGATCAAGGTCTTAAGTGATTATGCAAATGTAGTAATTATGCAAATCGAGAAGACTTATTGGAATTAAGGCTGAGAATGTAAATGTGGGCCTTGCTATCTCACATTTGGTGACAGAAGTTTTATTTTTCTGAACAATATAACACATGAAAACCTCAATTCCAACTATCGAACCAGGTTGATGGGCAGTAGGACAAAGGTTAAGCATAATTTGTTATTTACAGTTCTCAAAGTCATATATAAATCCCTATGTTGTGAGTGCTAAACTCTTATGCCCCACACATATGTTGTTTGTTTTAGCAGACTACATGTGAATGAAAACAACAGCTGTGACCTCTCCTTGTACTTTGAAAGGGCTCTGACAAAAAACAAACAAATCTTCAAGAAAAAAATCTTCATTTTAATTCATTCATTCTGTATGTGTAAGAACCCACAGAATTATTCCACACTTTCATTACATCCAAAATATAACAGTGAAAAGGCAGCTGAGATAGAATTGCACACCTGTTCATATTCTGTGTTTGAGTTATCTCTTAACATTTCATTTATACTGCATATATATACCACCACTGGCTTCTAAGCTAGAACAAGATTCATCATAAATTGGTATGACATTCACGTAAGCCTCTACCTGGGCTTTAAACTGTCAGCTCAAATAATTCCATTTCTTCTTTGTATAACCTTGAATAACCTGTTTTCTATGTACTGTTACCTACTTGGAACAGGTGTGCATATCCCATAGTTAAACTAATGCAAAGCCCTGTATAATAATATAGCTGAAGTCAGTTAAATGAAATAATTAGGCAGTATGAGTTTTAAATGAACCAAACCACAATGATACACATATTTCACTGTTCAGCACTTACAGCAATTATGGACCACCACCCCTTCTCTGTATCTGCTGGACCGCACGCACTCCTTTTCTCACAAGAAATTACTGATCTTCAAATACAAGCACAAGTAATGAGAATACAACAACAAAAGGCCTCTGAACTCAGCTGAAAAAGGAGGCTACTGCCTCCCCCATCAACAAGATGGTGTGGATCAGCTTGCCTTTCTGTGAGACAGCTGCTCACAGCTTCTGCTAAGCTGTGCGCTCAGTATGGGATGTGGAAGAGAGGAGATACGGCTGCTGGGACTGGAGTCCGGGAGCAGGGAATATTGCAGTTCATATGATGGTGGGGAGGGAAGTAAGGAAGGAAAATGCAACTAAACAATTGATTTGTGACTCACTGACGCTGAGTATTTTATTTGCCTTGTTCTTGGCCTGTGCAAGTTTGATGATCTCTGTCTTCTGATCTTCTTCCATATACTCCCACTGCTCTCTAAGCTTTCCCATGTGTCAGAATGACCCAGATGTTTCTCCTCCACTGCCTGCCTTCCAATTTAACTGAGCTACTCTTCTGATTAACAGGCAAGAGGTACATGAACAGTGTGTGTTTTCAGTAATGAATTCTGCAGCTCATGGAAAACTAAAAGCTGAACACTGGACATTAATAAAAATATTTTTAGCATTCAGGTATTAGAAGAGTTTGGTTTGTGTCTACTTCTTTTTTAATTTTCATTTGTAATGATATTTAAAGAAATTTAAATTATATGATGAAATACCAAAGTCTGTTACAGAATCTCTCATTTTTAAGACTGGAATAACAGAAAATCTGCTTATGCTTGCTATATCGCTGCCTGAAGAGATACAGGAACAGGCAAAGAAAGCAAGCAGAACATATCTGTAACTGTGTGTGCTCATGCAATCCAAATATTTAATAGACAAATATTCCTAACAATAAATAAGCAATAATAATCTACCCTGTATCAAAGGATATATTTGAACTCCCCAGGCAAGTTTTGGCTTAAACTTATGAAAGGAAATACTCAAATAAAAGATAAACATGTTCTGAATTATTTTACCAAAAAAGGGGAGGGGAGGAGGCAGGAATGATCTACACCCTTCTGTACTTTGTTCCTGAAACAAGCAGTCATTTCCCTTGATGTACACACTGTGAATAGTGCAGCTTCTGACAACGTACTATGCCTGGCCAGATACCCATATCAGCTTAGTGTGCCCACCTGGAGTCACGTACTGTCAACAGGCACGTTAGCTTAACCCTCGGAGAGTGATATGAACGTATTTAACCAGCCGTGAGGGAAGTGCAGTAAATCCCCTGTGTCATACTCCTGATGTTCTTCAAACACAGTTACATAAACCCAACCCACATTTCCCTCTTACTATGTGGCAAATATAATCCTCTCTTTAACAACAAGAAACTGAATCTGAAATAACAGCTTAAATAATTTTCAGGAGTGATTAATAGTTCTGCTGACTGGTAAAAATCTGGTTTGAAAAGCTATGGTACGGTGGCTTTTTGGAACCAGGATAAAGTTTATTTGATTTTCTGCAACTGAGTGTCCTCAGTTGAACCTACCAGCTCTTTGCTGTGAGAGGCTTGTAACTCACGCTGCAGTTGGATCAGCCTCCATTTCTATTTTTAGTGCAGATCTTGCTCCTTATTTAGTCCTGACTGCATAGCCAGAACTGCATTCTCAGCAGCTCGGTGAAAAGCCTGCCTGTTCCATTTTATAACTTTTCCAGACAAAAAGATGGGAAGCCCGTAGGTTCCTGAACAGTCTTATTTTATGAGCTTGCAGTACGATAGTCCACAACCCAAGGGCCATGTGAATCCCTGCTGAAATACTATGGACTTTCCTGGACTTTTACACAGCAAGAATCTGGCTGTTTCTGATGTAACCAGGATAACCACCTCCCCCCCCACAACAATCCACCCCAACCTCAAAGCACGAACAAAAAACCCTCTTCAGCCTAAATACTTAAAAGATATTTATTGAAAATGCAATATACATCTGGATCAAATTCTCCAGAAAACATTGTATCCGCCTGAGATTCATGATTTATAAATCCAATTCATGCAGGCAACTACTAGCCAAAAAAGAAATAAACAAGGAAACATGGAAAACGTTGGTTTTAAAGAATCTCTTAGGGATGACCACACAGAAGTCATTTTCTGACACTCAATTAAAACCGTAAGAGCATCTTTGGGTTTGAACAAAGTTTTCCCACTAGAGCAACAAGTTGCAGTAATTCTGTCAAAATCAGCTAAAATGCTTCACCTTCACTTCTAGGATTTGTTTCTGGAATATTGCCTTAGTCATATATACTTGGTGAGTTTACTATACATTCAAATTACACATGCCTCCAAACAGGCTTTTCATTCCTAACCCAAGATAGAGAGTTTTATCCTCATATACACAGATCTCTTCTTAGACATAATCCTAAACCCTTGCTCTCCCAACCTGCCATAAATTGCTGATGAACTGTTATACTGATCAGGCAGTGATCACTGAATTCAGCCATCTCTATAGTACATATAAGGATTTCCAGCACTCCTCCAGCAGTGGAGAGATTGATAGCAGACAGAGATTTCCCTCAACTGCCCCTGTCTTCAGGCCATTGACTAGTCCTTTTATGCCACACTGAGAACACAAAGGCAGATTTGAAAGAAAATTAACTGGAGGAGTAAATAATTAAAATCAGTGAAGGGAAGGATGGACCAATATTCTCATTGTAAATTCAGTAATTTAATTAGCCCTCAGTCAAAGACCAGACAAATTACAAAGCCAGTACAAAGCAGAAGTGCCATAAAAATTATGTATTCAGCAGGTCTGAATTTGCATATTCTGTGTTCCCCAAATATCCTATTAATTCTGTGAAAATGGAGGGTATTCCAAATACATGAAGTTGAGGTCTATATCTTGATTTAAATTACACAGCCTTAGAGACAGAAGTTGAATGCCACAAGAAGTACTCAAGATCACTATCTCAAAGTCAAGGGATTAGAAACCAAAAGGGCTAGAAGTTATTAACGGAGAACAAAAGACCCAAGTACTTGAAAGCCTGCTCATCCTAGCTGTTATTAGGAACATTGTACCTTTGGACCCTAAATGGACACTACTGGAATTTTGGAAATTTGAGAAAGAGTGTCTTGTCTGTGCTTCTCAATGTGACAGGTAAAGCTGCTGAAACTCTAACACATTAGGAAAACTATAAGCAAAAATTACTGGCACCAAAGTGCTAATGCTTGAATCAGGGCAATGAAATCATGATGTGTACCTATAAAGCAGAACAAAAATTTCAGCATGATCAGTCTGACACAAAGATACTTAAGAGCAGAGTTTTATTCCCAAAGAAGCACTCGGGTATTTTTCAAGATTACACTGAAAGAGACTGAACTGCACATTAAATCCCTCAGAAAATGCCCAAAAATATAACATAGACAGAAACTATACTAACTTCCTTTGAGCTCTTTTCAGAAAGGGGGCTTGGGGCTGATGCATGGGACAGAGAAGCCCAAGAATCTGATGCTGAGCTGCAAGGGGCCAAGACAGAGTGTGGAAGTCTCTATACCTTTACAAGAACATGCCCTGTTCCAGGAAGGTTTGGAGAAATCTTCCACAGGGAGACTCCATACCGAAGAAAAAATCTTGGAGGATAAGGAATGATGACATTTTTTTTCTAGCATGCCCTGGTGTGGGAGATTGGCTGATTGACCAGGGTCACTCCCTGTTTGAAGTAAATAACACGATGTGTGAACAGAAGTAAAGCCTGAGGCCTACTTTGGCCAAGGAGACTGAAAACTGTGAGCCAAGAGATATGACCGTTAGTAACCTTATGTTTGTTCTTAGTGTGGAATTCCCCTTTAGCTCGCTTGCACCAGTTTAGACCAGTTAGTAGATACCACAAACAATGGACAAGAACCTACATAAAAAGCGTCAAACCAATAAGATAATGTATTCCGGCGCATGGACAGTGCATGAACAATGTGTTTAACCAATCTGCTTCTACATGATCACGTTCAGTTACTACAATCCTATATAAACTTGTGATTTCTTATAATAAATGAAGCTTGCTCTACCACTCATATTGAGTCGACTGGCATTCTTCCCCTGCGGTGATCCAGCTATCCTTCAATTCATCTATCCTTCAACACTTAGCCGGCGAAACTTCTACTCTTGAAACTTCTACTCTTCTATCATCTTTATCCCTCAACACCCTAGCACAGACTTTTTTATGAAACACCATAGTACAAGAACTATTGATTTGCCACAACTACATTCTGGACTTAATTTTTGATAATAAATTTGACTGCTGAATCCATTTGTAAGAAAACTGGTCTCAGTGTACACAGCTCTCTTTGTAATTCCACACTATAAAGAGTACCCTAACAAATTATGACTATTTGGTGTTTGATGTAGTAACTATTTCTGTATTTTTAGTTAGGTGTGACCAGTTCTGTGTTGTAAGTTACAAAATGTGCATAATAGTAAAATAAATTATTCAATTACCATTTTAAATCAAAATGAAGTAGGTCACTTTGAAGTCAGCTTTGATGGGCAGTTTTGTTGTTGGGTTTTGTTGCCTTTTCTTTTTAATAAGAACATGAGTCTGTTCCTTCAGCACCACTTAATCACTGTTAACATTCATGAAGAGCAAACAAAAGGCCTCTTTTATTTATCCAGGATGTTTTGAAGAGGTGAGAACAGCTTGATGTAAATAAAAATCATTAAAGCATTCTGCACTACCATTAACTGTCTGAATATCTGTCTGTGCAAATGCAGCACATAACCCAGTGAAACTGCAGCCTCATGACCTTCTGCATTGAAAATCTATGTGCTATGACTCTCGTTAACAGTTAAAATACTCACTATAACATGCCTTTGTACAAGTGCTTCATTTGGACAGGCATGGAAATGGAGTGCAAGCCATTACACAGAAAAATATTCAGTTTCAGATACCCCTTCAACCCAACTGAACAAAGGGTAACATCAGAGATATCTGATTTGTAATGGTGCTACAGTATAATAAGCTAAAAGGTGACTGTCCAGATCTAATCCTCCATGCAATTACATCCATAACTTCACTCATATGAGTAGTTCCATTTAAGACACAATGAACATATAATAATGCAAACCCTAAGTCCTTTGTAGGATCAGAGGCATAATTAGATATAAAACCGGCTGCCCCAATTCTTTAGAACTTTGTCCTTTGTGCACCCACTTATGGCCATGCAAACAGCATGCAGCACGCTGCTATTCTCACTAAGTCACATGTAACTCAAGTGACAAAGATGGGTGAATGCATGGAGCTAGACAGTTTAGTCTCTAACAACACTACCTAGCCTCAGAAATGCAAGAGAACTGCAGAACTCTCAATAGTCTTTATTAGAAACATACTCCTGATACCTCGGACAACGGGTTGCAGAAGGCCATTTATTGCTGTTCAGTCTGTCTGTCTCTGTGGTGAAATTCAGGTCAGTCACCAGGCAAAAATTTACATCTGCTGCCTAAGAGATTTTTTTAGAACTAAGTCTTGGCAGAGGTCAAGGCTATCTCCCTCTCCTTTGGGATACATACCTTTGTTGCAAACTCTCATGTAAGGACACTGTATTATTCAATAACAGCTGAAGAGGTAATAGTAGATTCGATTCTAGGCTTTCCACTGTGCAAAGGATACCAAACCAGCCTCTCTTGTCTCCTAAGACAGTGCCCCTATCAGCAGGTGGCTGCGTGTGAAGCATGTCTTACCTCCAGCTTGAGTTTTGTCAATCAGTGTTGAGGAATGTAATACTTGGAAGCCAAAAAGAATGAGGAAGCTTTAATCTCCTAGGCTTGGTTATGCTTTTTTCACAAAACTGTAATTGTATAGCTTGCATACATAGCACTGAGTGCAGGGACTATGGACTTTTATGCAGGGGACCTTATTACTCATTTATTTGGATGTTATGAAAAGCAGTTAATATATTTCAAGTGCTTAGAAAAGAAAGAAATCAGTGGAACTGAATACTCCTAAAGGTCTTGTTATGAATTTAACAAATTGGCACCTTTAAAGAACTTTATCTGAGACACTGCTGCTCTGTTTCGTAAAATGGTACCAAGGAACAAACTTTAGCACCAGGCTGCCCATCACCCACGCTGTTAAGCTGCCAGCATGCAGGCTCATAAACAACTAGTACCATCTGAAACAGTGCTCCCATGCTGCTCAAGGGATAGCATTTGGAGGCAGAGGGACACAGCCTTCTCTCTAGACCTAAAAAAGGTCTAGAAATAAAAAATTTCACAGTATAGATGTAATATATGTTATGGAACATTACAGAGAAGCCAATAAGGATGTTATGAATTCTGTTGTCACAGGACAGTTCATACCAAATCATTTAAAATTGTTAAACCTTTGAAGCAGCAGCGTCATCATTTTATACATGATTAAAATAAGCTTAAAAGGTTTTTGGTTTACTGGGGACATAAAAATAAACTGTGCTTACAACAACAGAATATTTACAGAAAAGCTGAACCTATAACATCCTCATTCCTCTCCTTTGCTGTCAAAACAAAAGAACTAAAGGGTATGTTTCCAGGTAGTGCACTTTATCCCTTTTGACAACTACTGCTATATTTTCTCTTTATCTGAGTGAAATCTACTTCCAAACAGAACTATTTAATTAAAAAAATACTAATACCTTCAAACTGTCATAAAAGATAAAGGTACTCTGGATAAGCTTAAAAAATGTGGTTGCTATTGATTTGTTTAAAATAATAAATTTCTGAAGTACTCTGGGCAAAAATCAATTCTGTGCCAGTCAGGAAAAGAAGAAATTAGGGAACTGACTAGCAATCCTGTGCTGGTACGATAGAGAGAAACTAAGATAGTGATCTTTATCAGAAAACAGGTTTTAAAAGTTTCAGGTAGGACACGTGGTCTTTAAACATGTACTTTTTTTTCTCAAACAACAACTAAGAAAAGGTGGAGAATTTCTGGTATGAAATTCCATTTCCTGTTCAAACAAATGTATATAAACTCGCCCAAATCTTACAGTGATTTTAAAAGTTCATTCACTGCAGTATAAAAATGCAGTCTGATTCACCCAGAATAGCCACCATAGCTGCTACCTTTAGACAATGATGAAGGACAACAAACAGGGGATGCAGGAAAAGTACTGTTTCATGAAAGACGTACCCATTTTTCTCAAAGCACAAGAGGTCTTGACACTGACAATTCTTGTTTCAAATGTCCAGTCCTAGAGCCTTATTTTAAAATGATACTGATTTGCAGACAAGCCCACAACTACACTTGATTTACTGACTGATTCTCTTCTGTTTCCTTTTAAAGATAAAGAATGTGTTTAAAGCTGAGTGTGAGAATGTGATCACTTCTTGGAAGGCTCTCTTCCCTCTCTTGAACAATTTGAGACACTTTCAAAGTTAATTTTGCAGCATAACAATTTTCTATTTTCCCCTGATTATTAGTACTTTCACTCAATAATAGTTTTCTTTGAAAAAAGCGTGGTCCTAATGCAAACACACCACTTGCTAGAGAAAAAAAAACCCAAAACAAACAATATGGGTCAAAAGCCTAAGTCCTGTCCTCAGAAAAACCAGTTACACAAAATACTGTCTCCCCAAAATAGCTTAGAAAGTAGCACAGGAAAAGGAAGGTGGAGGTGCAGCCGGTAGAGAGACTGGAATATGGGATAGTACTTAATACTTTACAGATTTTGGTGGCTGTGTTGTTTAATCTTATTAGCCAAGTCATCAAATTCCTTCTTTTGGACAAAAACAAGTATCGCTGATTTTCTAACTAAAGCAGCTGCAAGATTACTCAAGAGACAGCAGGAAACACGCACCATATCATAACAGGATTCACTTTCAGTCACTTAACTGCACAGCTTCCAGAGAGAACTTACTCAATTTATGTACTTGACTAGGAATCTGTAAGTAACATACGTAACTACCCTCACAAGAATCTGAAAACAGATTCACAATGTCTCTCCTTTCAATATTTCCTAACTTCAGCTAACGTATTACATTAGATTAGCAGATTTATAAATCTGTTTTCTTCCTAAGTATATATGTCCACGTGTACCTATCTCATGCTTTGAAATATAAAATGATCAATACACTAGTATGGAAGCTAATTTTATTTGACAGACTCCAAAACTGTTGAGGTAGATCTGTGTGCTGACGGGGCCTGCATTTTCAGTGTCATCCTTTAGTACATTCTACTAAAATTGATAGATTATATTATTAGTAGTATTATTATTACTGTTGTTATTCTTACGTAATCTCAGTATATAATATTATAGTATCATCCTTTCAACGTGAGTACTGAACAAAAAACACCAGCAAAAGTGTTCTGCAAGTGAACATTTTTGAAACTAGGTTTCAATAGTCATCAAATTATTTTTTTAAGCCTCTAGATAAAAGCACTACCTTTGAAATTCTAAACTATACTAGACTTCATTTCAGGCCAAGCAAGCCTGAGAATGTTAGTGGCAGAGGACAGCAGACTACTAGGCAATATTTAGCTTACAATAAGCCAAACACCACCACTTTCTCCAAAATCCAGTACAAATACACAATACAAAGGAAATCTTTACATAACTCAATTTTAGGAAAGCATTTGGTGCTCTCATGAAACCTCAAAAATCACTGAGAATGCACTGGATAGATTACAATGCTGAATGAGAGGTACAAAGACGCAATGACTGTGTAAACATTCTGATGCAAACGGACAGCATATGAAAGAATCCAAGATAAAGAACAAGTAGCAATCTATCTGTATGCATTATACCACAGCAACTGCTGTGAGGCCTTGCTTTATTTGAGATCTTCATTAATCCCTGAGAGGCCATGATGTGGACAACTCTGAGGACACCATCCCTCAAAGTAATTTAGTGTGGCCAAAATGCAGTCAGAAAACAGTAAAATGAAATTGAGTACAAGAAAAAGCAAATTACTGCTACAGAAAAGACTGAGACAAATATTCTGGAACAGATTCTGGAATATATTCTATAGGATGGAAATACCCCAAGGCATAATATTTTTAAAATATATTTGTAAAGGATCTAAGGATAACAAGCAAGCAGAAACTAGAAATAGATTTTTAACAGAGTACCAACAAAGAGACAAAATTAGATTTGACTTGCAGACTTGGAAACACTGTATCCTGGAGCAGGAAGGTAACAGTTTCTCTGTATTCTGCTGTAGGGCAGAACTTAGAACATTTTATTCGTGGACAATCAACAAAGTCCTTCAAGCCCTGAAATAATTAATTATGCCCTACACAAGAAGGTCATATGGACATGTGAAACTAAGTAAAAAACTCTTATCTGGACATAAACTGTAAATTCTTCATCCATGAAGAATTCATCAAATTCTTTACAATCATGCCTGGAATTCATCAGTAAGTTCTAGGCATATTACAAGAAAGATCACTGCAAATTGGATGGAATTCACATAAAAATAACAGAAATTCTTTGGGAGCCAGAAAGACTCAAAATAAAAAGCTACAAACCTAAACAGTGTTACCTTACTTAAGTTAAATAAGAAAGAAGTTCAAAATGCTTTTTTCTTAGAATCATAGAATAGTTAGGGTTAACTTAACATTGTTCATTCTGGAAAATTATTTCAAAGGAACAAACCCCAAAAGGGAAAAATAATTATTTGAGGTGATAAAAGGTTATATATACTTTCTTAATTAGGAACAGAAAGATTTATACACTACAGGAAACACATACAGAGTTCTAAACTACAGGTAACTGTCCTAACACAAAAAAATAGGAGGCATCTGAAACTGCCACATTCACATATTGCTGACAGCGATGGGCAAAGCATTTAATGGAGCTCTGCCATCTCTAATCTAATCTTAAAATATTTTAGGTTTAGTCTTGTGGTGACACTCCTCTTTTTAGATAACAGATGGCTGTTTGTGAGCCACATGTTTGACTGAGGCTTCTTTCACTTTGTCTGATGCATGAATGAGGAACACCTCCTGTAAGTCAGATTACATGGCAAAATGTAGTCTGACTTACAGACAGGAAAAAAATATAGCATCTAAAATTAAATGGATTTTACCACTTACCATCCAGCTCCATTTCTGTGATTCATTCACAGTAACACATTACATATTTTAAACCAACAAAAATTCAAATAATAACCACATACTCGTATATATTTGGCTACACAAGTTATATGAGACTGATAGGGCCTTTGGCAGTTACAGTACTAGAAAATTTTCCATTATGACATCTTTTTAATTACTTACTCTTCGAATCACTTGGGATAACTCTTTACACACCAGACATAATTCTCAATCGAGAGTTTCAACTAAATGCTTCAGCTATTTATCAGAACTAGAATATGAAAAATTATGGTTTGCTTGCCTGTTTAAAAACAATTCTTACAACCATTTACCTGAGCTGCGTTTTTATGGAATAGGAATTTCAGAGTTTGAAATGGATAGGTACACATGTAAATATGTGTACGTATACACTGAAAATACTTCTAAAGTTAATAAACCCCACCCAGTCACATATGCTTTCTCCTGGAAAGGTGATGGAAAGATCAACCACATGCATGCTCAACTGGCATCTCTGTTGCAAAAATAAACCAATTACTTTTATTTTTACAACAAAAGCCATATAAACACTCAACCATTTTACCTTTATACTCCACTACTTGCCATTAACTTTCACTGTCAAATATACCACTCCCACAAACAGTATTAATGTTCAACTGCTGTATGTCATTGCATACAACTTTCTCTTTTAAGTCCATACCCAACTTTTATAGTCATCAGACACAAACACTAGACAGTAGGTTTTTATATTATGCTGACTGAGAAATGCCACTCCTGAAGCCAGCTCTAACACTATCATCTTAATCAAATTTTATCCTCGAAATTCTCACTGGCCTACATCCAATCACCAAACTTCACTTACTGCTGTACTGGTAATTGTTACTCAGCAACCTGCCTGTTCTTAGCACAGGAAGGAACACCAATTCCTCATTGACAGGTAGAATTCTGTGAGCACAGAACATACAACAACTCTCATCTTCAGAATTAAAATTAAGTATTTAATGACCATTTTCTTAGATTATACATATGTTGTTTCTCACTTGATTACTCTGTCAATTAAAAAAAAAAGTGGCATATTTCTACGTGTGTAATTATTAATTTTTACATTTCAGTTTGTATCATTTTCTTGAATACTTATGAGTTTTCCTGTATGCACATTCACTGGTAGGTTCTTCTGACATGATGAAATGGCAAGACCTGAAAACGGTAGAAAAAGAAAGATGTTACTTTCAAAACAAACAACAAATTGAGTAACTTACATTTCAAACACAAGTTTTGATTGAAAATTACCAAATGCAAATACAACCCCACAGGAAACAAATGCAGTCAAAGGCAGCTTTGCATTTTCATATAAACATTATTTATGTGAATCTGGATACACAACTCTTTCACAGATATGAACATACCCATAAAGCCACAATGCATGTTGAAACAGGGTTGCACTTCATACTGAAGTCAAGGTTTTCTGAAACAGAAAGCTATACCACAGCCACCGTATGCAACTGTTTTTGTACAATGATGGCGAAAACTCATCCTAATGACTGAATTCCACTTTGAAAGGTTTAGGGAACTACATACTATTCTTCTAGAACTTTTGATCATCAGTTATAGTCACGTGCGACAATCAAGGAACATCATGTAATCCTTTTCATAACCTGAACAACCTCCATATTAAATCTTGCTAAAATACTCAGCCCTGCTACTTCTACTAAGAGAAGAAATTCATTTCTCCATTGGTTAGAAACCTTCTTCTGTAGCAACTTAATTTCCAGTTTATATCTAATCATTCTACAGCAACACTCTGCCTTAAGCATTTTTATTTCTCACTTACTCCAAAGTTAGTTCACTTATAGTCTCTTTCTTTGGTTTGTTTTTCTAGATGAAGCCAACTTGTTTTTACTATCTTGACAAAACAGGTTTTTCATATCTATGACCATTTTCAGTATCCTACTTTGTATCTAGTTTAAAGTAATCCCTCTTGACTACTTCAAAATAGTCCAAACAAGGTATGACCAAAATCCCATATGTCCACATTGATATATCACTTGCTTTGATAGAGGTAACCCACTTCATGTAGTTTAGAACTGTATTTATCTTTATGATACACCATGCGGGTAGATTCATACTACTCTGAATTTCAGATCTTCTGTCATTTCTGACATTCTAGTTCAGAGCAGAAAACTCATAGCAATTTTAAAGTGCAAAATCTTGCCCTTCATATGCTAGATGTTATCACATTTCTATGATTTCAATCCAAACTACACAATTCTTCCTATAGGATATGCCTGTTCTCCTCCAAATTTCAGGTTACCAGCAACTTTTATTTATATGCTAAAAAGGACTATGCAAAAGACATTAAATGGGTGGACTCTACCTGTAGCCAACTTCCAGTTTTATGGTCCTTCAACACAATCCACTGTCATTTCCCATTAGCAATTCTTTACATTATGCATCCTACTCATTATATTACACTATACTGAATCTTTCTATGAAGTACAGATTAAATCTACTTCATTTCCTTTGTCAACAAATCATTTTATTAAAAAATTACCCAGTTATCCCAACAAAATGTACCTTTAGTACACCAAAGATATTTTCCTTTTTACTTCTATGCCTTTGCTTATTCTACATTACAATCTGTTTCCTATGCCCTACAGACTGCAAGAGTTGCATACAATACTTCCTTCGGCTCCCCTTCAAACGTATTTGTTACTTTCAAATCACAAAGCAGCATTCTTGTCTTGTTAGGTTTATTAAAAGTCGCTGCTAAAAGAAGTCTTGAACATTTCTAGTATTTTCATAATTGAGACCTAGGTTAGTTTTTCCATCAGGTTTCTACTGGCAAGACAGTGTTGGTATAAGGCCATTGATTAAACATGTGACTATCCTGCTTATGACAGAACCTGACTGCATTACACTTCAGAGCCTAATGCCTAGCCTGTATCTATTCACTCAAATAAAAAACAAACAAAAAACCCTGAACAAAACAACAACAAACCAAACCAAACCAAATTCTCATGATCTTCTCATTAGGATTTTAAGCATTACTTCCAAAGCAGTTACTTCCACAAATTCACTCAGCAGCCTAAGCGGCACTTCAAGCCAGTTTGGTATCCAAAAGTTGCTCAATCCCTTGCTTTTAATGTGCTGTCCTTAGATTTTTATCTGGTAACATGCAGACAGTACTTGAATTTCAGCTGGTATGATGGACCTGCACAATGTTGCCTCAGATTCTGGCATAAATGGGCCTAACTACCTTGAGTAAAAAAGCAAGGCTTCTCAGAACTCTCATACAAAGAACCCTCTTGTATATTTTGCCTATGATGTCCAGCCTAATAAGCATTCCTAAAACATGAAAGACCACCAGAAATCAATCTTTATTAATATTCTGAATAGGTGCACTAGCTCATCCATTAACTTACTGTTAAGGCACTCGTGTGAAATGCAGATCTATTTTTAAATCCCAGGTTTGTGCTACTGGAAGCTATCTTTCCCTGTTCTTTTATTTCCCAAATAAGATAAATGTTGTACCTGCTTAGGTACGAGAGGACTCCAAACTAAGAAACTCAAGAGAAGGCTCCAGCCTTTTCCCTGAAGCCCATTGTGCTTAGTCACTAGATGATTCTGTGTCTGCTCATATTTACATTATAATTTTTGTGAACTCCAATTCTGTGACCATGGGATTTTTAAAAGTAGGTACATAGCAACAATTAAAAGAAAGAAAAAAACTGATGTGCCTTTTGTTAAAAAGAAGGAAGGCAAAACCATACTGATTGATTCTACTTTGTAAAGAAATTCTAACTTTTAAGACAGTCATCAGTTATGGTGATAACTAATACTATTAATACTCAATTTTTATTGTACAGCTGTTTAACTGAGCATAATTAGAAGCGGTTATATATATTCAAGCTTGATTATTTTCATGCAAATACATGGCTGGCTAATGGGGAGAACAGCTGCTGCTTAGCAACTGGAGGAACAGAGAAATGGGATTACTTGCTTTATAACAGAAAACTCTATGAAATCTTAGAGAGAGTACATACAGAGTTTGAAGATACCAGAGAAAATGGGTGGTAGTGCTCTCTAACCACGATGTTTCCTTTTGCAATTATTGACATCCTCAGATGGTAGTATTTTCAGGTATAAACTACAAGGAAATTGATATATGGTACCTGCATACACACATGTGCATGAACAACAAATAAACAAGTGCTAAAGGCAAACCCTGACACATGCTCTGTAAAGAAATCTGTCATCAACTGTAAGGGTTAAACTGACTTTCAGACTTCAGCACCTGAAACTAGCAATCAACTTAAGCTACCACAAGCCAAGACTGCTGGAAGAAGTCTTCTCTTTTTCTTCCTGATGCTCAAAACTCAGCCCCTGCACTGCCTCCTACACTGTGCAAGCAAAGGCTTTCACACACCTACATAATAAGGCATATCAGGGACAAGATCTAGGTTAAAACTAACCCATATTTCTTATCTGGATCACTTCTTACCCAGATCAGTTTCCAAATCCAGTTTGTTAATGCAGCACTGACATTAGGAGGCGGGCAGGGGACCTTCTGTGACAGTGCTGACTCAAACCTTTTCTGAAATGTATTCTTACCTTGGTGTGACCCTGCAGACTAACTTACTGACTTGACTGCAAGAAGAATATCAATGCAGAAGTGCATTCTAAGAAATTAAAGGAAACTGAAAAGATACAGGTCAGAAAGCATGTGAGTTCCATGTAGATGTTTGTCTGGCTGTAAAATTACCATTTGGATCAAGCTATTTACATCAAAAAGGTTGTTCTTAGTTTGGTTTTTTTGAGAGTAACTTTCAAAATTTCCAGAAATATCAAATTAAAATCTCATACAGGAAACTGGGCCTGGATTCTTCTCTCAGTTCTGGTGCCTTCTATTTGCAATAGTTCTTCATAATTCAAAATATGGTTATCTTCTATTTAATAAACTATATAAAAAATGTTGTATGACATAGATGACTGAATTATGTACTTTAATGAGTCTTGCTTTATGTTTCTAAAAAAGTTAGTTATTATTCCAGCTACTTAACACTATCACATTGCGGGCAATTGCTTTCTCTTTAGCAGGACCATAAATTATGAACTTATGGCTACACCAGATGCACCACACTTTTTTAGAAGATTCCAGAATCTTCCAGTGGCTTAAATGTCTTGGATTATATACCAACCCATCTGAGGAGCAGATATGCATCACATTCTGCTGCCTGTATATTTGAGAACATAATATAGTAGTGGCTGGCTATCCATTAGCACATAAGTGTACTGCTAATGTCACAGTATCTTAAAACTCATGCAGAAAGGGGCACCAGAGCACATCTGCCAGTGTTCAAAGATATTGTCACTGAAATAAACAGTGGTGGGAAGATACAGAGCTCAGATAGGAGCTTCAGGAACTCATTCAGCATGGAATGGAGTAACACAAGGAATACAGCAGTATCCCTATCAAAGTCCTATGGAAAACAAGGAAAATGTGTTAGTTAAGCAGCAGCACAAAATGCAGTCTAATACCAAGAGTGCTATTTGTTAACATGCTTCACCAGTAGCCTCCTAGTGATTTATTAGCCTTTCTGAAATTTAAGTATTCATAAGAGTATTCTTTTTGTTCTACAGGTTTTCCAAATATTAGCCTTAAAATGTAAATAACTGTCAAAAAATTAAGTTGAAGCTTAGTTGTTTTTTAGATACAAAGAAAATAGTTTGGGTTTCAACCCTATGTCAACTGCACCCTTCTGTGACACAAGACTGCTTGATGACTAGGTAGCTTGACTTTTTTTTCTGTTTGCATAAAAAGGAGTTTTAAGGAGGAAAACAGATGCGAGCTAGAGAAAATAAACAGCTTACAAAGAAGGAGTAGGAAACCAGTTACTCTTGAGTAGACAGGCAAGCTTCCTGCTCATTACAATGAAAAAATGAAGGGTAGCAACTGCCTGACCTGTCTTTTGTTCAAACCTAAAACCAAAACATATGTAAGCAAAATGTGAAACATATGTTCTACATATTGGATTTTTGTCAGATTTTATAGATTTATACATTTGTCTCCTATCATCTACTCTTGCACGCATATGTAGCAGTATCATTCTAAATATATGTAAAAATATTTGGCTTTTTTATAGGCTGATACTCCACGCTGCCAACTCTTTTGATATTTGGTGTGGGTTGGGTTTTTTTTTGTCTCCAAATCCTCAGCTCTGAGACAAAGAGACTGTAACAAGAACCTCAGCTCGGGGGCTTGCCTTATTTTGTATGAAACCCTGCACGAGAGCTGGAAAATGCAAAATAAAGGTCCTAGAGGACCGAATGAGAGAAACCTAAATCCTCGTAAATTTTACCCGAATTCAGGTTGGGGAGCAGGGAGGCACCTAGGTCTCGGGATTCGCTTCCTCCCGATAAACGCATGTCTCCGAGGGGCTACCTCGTCCAGTTCTGATGGGGTTCAGGAAGCCTGACCCCAGTCTCAGGGCGCCCACCCCCAGGTGGAGAAAGCCCGAGGTGACGGCCTCACGGCCGCTCCCTCACCCCGCCTCCAACCAGAGCGGGCAGCTCGCAGCCGGACCTTTATTCCTGGGTCACAGGAAGGTAACGGGCAACCACGGGGAGAGAGGAGGGCGGGGGAAGAAAGAAACGCGGCTCCCGGTGACCATGGCGAGAGTGAGGGGGGAGGAGCGCGGCGGTGGAGCATGCTGCAAAGACACTGGGCAGGAACGGCGGAGGGAAGAGGCGGCGGCCGTTCACGCGGGGTTGATCTGCCCCGAGGGGCGGCGGGGAGGTGCCAACAGGACGCGGCCGCGGCTCAGCCTCAGTCCCCGCCGCTCCGCCGCAACGCGCCCGGCCCCGCCTCGCCGCCACCCGCGCGCTCGGCAACGGCACCAACCGCCACCGCCCTTCCACAGCCCGCGCTCCACCCGTCCCCTCCGCCTCCGCCCCGCAAGCCGCGCGCAGGGGCCATTACAACCAAAGGGGGCGCAGGCTTCAGCGGGAGCGGTGCCGCTACGCCCCCGTGAGTAACGGCGGCGGGAAGCTTCCCCGTCCCCCTCCTCGCCCTCTTCTCTGTCCCCCACCATTTCTTTTCAGTGTCTTATTAGCCCCTGCGACGTGCGGAGACTCACCTTCCCGCGGCCAGGCGGCTCGGCGTCCAAAATGGCGGCCGACCCAGCTTAACCCCATCCTGTCCCAGCATAGCTCCCTCCCCGCCCCATCCTCGGCTCGGGATTCCGCAGCCTCACCCCAGCCCGCGCGGCCGATCGCCGAATCACCGACACACACACCCCCCCCACTATCACCTACTCCCCAGCACACGCATTCCCTTCCCCCGCCTGGCACCGGGACGAGGAGGGTGAGCACCGTGAAGATTCCCGCTCCCACCCGAAAGACGGAAGGGGGCTGAGTGTGTGCGCTGGGGAGTGACACCTCCCCCGCTCGTTGCCGCCTTCCCCCAACACACGGCCCTTCAACCTCCCCGTTCCCCCTATGGTTGCGTCCGTGACATCATCATCATGGCAACAACAGCTGCAGCCCGGAGCCGGGGAGCCGCCGCCGCGTCTGTGGTGCTGCGGGGAGACGGGCCCGCGCTGCCCGTGAGGCGATCGCGGACGGGCGGGCTTTAGAGCCCGCGGGGCGCCCCGGCCAAGTGCGCGCCCGTGTGTGTAGGAGCAGCGGCGGCGTCAGCAGCAGGAGGCGGCGGGGCGGGGGAAAAGAGCGGGCGACAGACAGAAGGAGAAGGCGCGTGCGAGGGCGCGCGCCCGTGCGTGAGACTGTGCGCGCGCCGGCGGGGCGTGCGGGCGGGGAGAGCAGAGGCAGGCGGGGGGCTGCGCTCGCTCGCTGCGGCGGGGGGGAGCCGTGCGGGCTCCGCGCTCGCTCGCTCCCTCCCTCAGTGCGTGCCTCGGCGGCGGCGGCGACGAACAACATGTTCTCAGTGCGGATCGTGACTGTCGACTACTACATGGGCAGCCCGCTGCCCGGCCTGGACCCCTGCCAGTCCCACTTCCGAGAGGCCCCAACCAAGCGGGTGCCCGTCGTGAGAGTCTTCGGCGCCACCCCTGCAGGTAAGGGACCCCCGTCCTTGCTGCCGCCGCCCCCCGCTGCCGACGGCCGGGCGGGGACAGCCCCGCTGCGGCGAGGGTCCTGCTGGCACCGGGCCCGCCGCAGCTTCCCCTACCACCCCCGTGACGGAGGCAGCGGCAGCTCGTGCTCTTTGTGGCTGGGTCGCTCTCCCCCCCGCCCGTCTACCCGCACCCGCCGCTGCGGCGCGTCTCACCTGCCAGCGAGCGCGCCGGGCCCAGCCGTCGCCGCGGGGCGGCGGCGGCGGCCGGCGAGGAAGGGACATGCCCCGGCTGTCCCCGCGAGGGAGCCCGGCAGCCGCCGCGGGCGGAGGGTTCATGTCCCGCCGCGCACCTCGCCCGCCTCCCCCGGGCTCGTGGCGGCGAGGAGCTGAGGGGCCGGGGCAGACTGCTCTTTGCTGTCGGGGCTTTGTGCGCGGCGCGGCCGGCGCGGGGGCTGCCCCGGGCGAGCGGCTGCAGCTGTGCAAACACTGGGGGCAGCCGCCCGCTCCGCGTCCCCCACACCCCCGGTAACGGCAGAATAACGGCGTGTGGGCTCGGGGGATGGCGGAGACACACGGAGAGATGTGTCTGCGGGGAGAATAGCGGAAGGGAAAGCGTACAAGGGGAGACCTTTGAACGTGGTTACAAGTGAGACTTCTGCAGCACTTACAAAGTGGGGGTTTATGTTGATCTTATGCTAGCGTGGTACATACACATCGCGTAAAACGGTAGGCATTGGTGCTGCAGTGCAGAAGGGAACGTCCTAACCGCTGGCCACATGTTGCCCCCCGAGACTTCCTAATGTCACATCCCAGTTCTTCATTGCCTCTTCGCAATGGACTCGTGGTTATAGTGTTCCCACATCTCCAGTATGTTTCTGACCCTCAGAACAGATTTCTAACACATGTAATATTTGGGAAAATAAATTTAATATTTCTTGTAGTTTACCCATACGTTAAGCACCAAGTTGGAAAAAAACCCCCAACAACCTGTTCTTTGAGATGTTGGACATAATAAGTGTCATTGCTTGTGATCCCTTTTCACTTATTTTGTGTAATGCTGACCTTGGGCATTAAGGTATTTTTACATATTGTCTTATGTATTGAAAATGAGGTATTAGTATGTACATTAAATATTAGGCAAAACAATGAGAAAAAACGTCATAAAAAAAGCATGTAATTCCCTTCACCCAGTTCTAGTTAAGCAGATTTTTTTTTTGGTGGGTTTTTTTTTTGGGGGGGGGGGGGGGTTTTGGGGTTTATTTATTTATTTGTTTTCCCCCGGTTACATTCAGTGTTTCTCCTCATCTGCTGCACTTGTTGCTTCCATCTCTCTCCTCTTTGACCTGTCCTAAATATATATACTTGCCTCCATGTAAAGACTGTGATACTGCANGAATTATCTATTTAGGCTCAGAGGAACATGAGATATTAAAGCTGTTATGATCTGATGCATCTGGAGCTCCAAATTATTAAGTGAATGAGTGGGATGAATAGACACAATATTGAAATAGTGGGACCTATCTTATTGTAGCTCTAATTTTGCATACAAAAGAGATATTATGTAATAATATTTATGTAATGGCATGAGTAACTATTTCATTATTAAAAAATGTAGAGCCTGAGGTTGTCTGGCAGGTAGCAGGCTTTCTGTGCGTGCGTGTGGTTAACTCATTAAGGCTTATTTCTTTTAAGAAAATGTTTAGGCTATGCCGTATCTTGAATGTGGCATCATAAAGTAAACAGTGAAGTAGTTTAGTTGTCCAGCTATTAGGAGCACAGTAGGAAATCTCTGGCTTCCCAAACCATACGCTTTAATATTAGCTTGCATAATGGAAGTGTTTCTAATTTGTCTTGGTTAGAGAAGACACTTCACTACAGTCTGCAAAGGAAGTGTGACTTGGCTATCTTCTGTTTATTTCCTTGTTAAACTTTTTAATGGCTTTTTTTCCTTTCTGTACCTTTCATGTGTGCTGATAAGCTAAAAGACTTCTGTTACATCTCTGCATTATCCTTTTCCTTTTTTAAAAAAAGTAGACAGATCAAACTCTTGTCTCTTTTCAGAGGTACTGGACCTAAGCAGTCATTGTCACAAGTAGTGTGACCACAAAGAGAGGGCTATCCAGTTACTCACTAGAGAGTTGAGATATGAAATGAAATTGAGTATAGCTGCTTACATCTACATTGACATTTTCTTTGAGGAAGAAGAAATAGTAAAAAAACCCTTATGCTGCATAGCAGTGGGATGTACTTGTTTGGCTTGCAGGCAGTGTGATGCATGTCTGCACTTGAGTGGGTCTGGGTAAGCATAACCCTTCTCATTGTGTTTAACTTCTACGTCTTGCCTGCAGGAAAGGTGCTCAGTTGCCATGCTGTCTACATGACAGCAAACTACTATGTCCATGTAGGCTGCTTCACCTCCGGCATGATTAACTCTGCACAAATCTTAGTATGTTTAAAGTTGTGTGTCCATGCTGTGCAGCTAATTGGAAGCTAGGTTCAGAGTAGACTCCAGGTTTCACCTGCTGAGTGAAGGGGGATTGATTCGTATGTGGAAATGGCTTATGCAGACGTTTAGAAAGTCAAATGTCTAGCAGCACTGTATCTTGTGTCTAGCATCAGCTATGGATGTTGGTACTGAAGGCAACTCTGCATGCTTTCTGCCTCTTGTGGGGTTTGTGCTTAGTCTGGCATATGAATGCAAAGGATTACCAGTGTTCTTATCTTTGAAGGCTTTCATGTAATCCTGTACTCAACACTTGATTTGTAAAGGTTTGCTGGTACAATGTATAAAACTTAAAGTGGTTTGTGTCGTGGTGGTTGGGAGAGGTAAACCCCAGACATTTAATTAGAAATAATGAAAGAATGAACTCCTAGAATGGACTGTGTTGGCAATAACATTGCCATAACAATAACATTTGACAACTTCTTTAGGTCATTCAGAGAAGAAATTTCATTGTATTTGGCAAGATTATGCAAGTCATCTCTTGATGTTCTACATTTTTTTGTATAGTAAGAGCTTGAAGGGCAAGAAATCGAAGTTTTGTTTAAGCTCAAAGATCTGCCTGTTATTTTCTGTTGTTCTGTGAAATATAAAGAGTAAAATTCTGACTACAGTAGCAAAAGGTGAAGCAGCACTTGAATTTATGTTTGAATGCATCTTAGCTGTTTGAGCCATTTCATTTCATTTTAGCCATTTGGTGCTTAAAGCAGACTGGCATGCATGTTGGCATAGTGACTTGGACAAAAGTATAATTTCAGAAATGCTACAACACTGCCATGGTGGTAATGCAATGAAAGCAGTGTTAATACTTTATTGTATAAGATTGTAGATATTATTGAATATAGTAGTCTTTGTATTTCTAAAGGAGTCTTGTACATTATCCAAATGCTTACATTTGGAAAGAATAGGTTTTAATGCATTAGGTAGTGCTCATCTATGAAACAGTTTCATTGTCTTCTCAGACAGTGTTTCTTGTCTGCTAGCTAGGAATTTCTGTAAATGCTTTTTATAAAAAAAAAAAAATCCACAAGCAAACAAACAAAAAACCTTTAAGAAATTGCAAGGCCTCTTGATTAGAATGAAATCGTAATGAAAATTGAATTTTTTGTTTATGGATGGTCCTTTTTTTAATTGGTAATTCTTGAATTGTCATTCTTGTTGCTAAGTTATGGTGTATGGATGTATCACAGTTTTGGTTTATTTCCTGCTAGCTTTTGGCCATTTCAAGCTCTTCACTGACCACTAAGTATGCAGATACTCAGTTGGGTGTTTCTATCAGGTGCTTATTCAGCTGCAGGAAGACAGAACCAAACTGTAAATACATCTATAAAGAAATCAGACTGAGACTAGATGTCACATTAGGAGAGACGTGAACAAACAAGCTGAGGTTGCTAAGTTATTGCTTCACTTAACAAGACTGAGTACAAGTAGCTGAGGATACTAATCATAAACCACATACAAGATACCTGATGGGTTGACGATTTCAACAGATAGTTGAAATATTTTTTAAAAATGAGAAAATTGGGGTGTGATTTGAGTCTGATACACGTGATAAACTTTACAGAACTACGTGTACATTTTAAAATTGCTTGCGTTAGGTTGAGAAATGTGTGTGCAGTTGACAGGAGGACCTTTGGGGAAGGCAGATTAGGAATTTACCTAAGAAAAAACAATGTGTAATTTGAGAAATAGTATGAGCCTGCTGTCCTCAACTGCCACTTAATGTATGTTTTTCTTCTTTTTAAAGGGTTTTGTATTTCACATTATGAAAGCACTGATCCAAGAGTGAATCTTACTTCAGTGCAGCACAGAAACTCAACCAAAGAGGAGGATGTTTTTAAATTACTCTTACATGGTTTTGATTATGAGTTTTTTCTGAGGCTAGGTGTAATTTACGATGGGGGTTTACAGCAGCAAAATCTGAATGCATTTCAGGTAGATGCCAGAGTTTCTCCTTGGTTTTCTGAGAGGCAAAAAAAAGCAGAGGCAAATGCTCCAGCTCAAATTTGGCTCCTTTCCAGCAGCAGTAGCTCTGGTATGAGTCACTGAGGGGGCCTGCTTATCTTCCTTTTTCTCTTCTTCTCCCCCCTTTCCCCCTTCACTGACCTGGATAGGCAGTATATCTCATTCCATCGCAGTGTCTTTCTCTGCTCCATTGCTGCTCACTTGAGAAGGAATGAGCTCATTGCAAGAACTTCCTTCTTTCTATGCTCAACTTGCGATTAACTTTTTTCCCCCCTCATTTTTGCTACCATTTCAGACACTATCCCACAGTGGTCATTCCCTGACCTGTCCTTGATTCATTATCCCAGTGTTTGTAGCCGAGCATCATTCTGGTTGTGGCTACTTCCCATATTCCATTTCCCAGAAGTGGACACTTGTTAACCATTTTCCACTCCTTTCATAGTGAGAGGATGCAAAATAGGATACAGTCATTGTGCTGGGGGTTATGCCTCTGCCTTACCTATTCACACCCTCTCCTAAAATATACCAGCAGACAACTCTTGATATGGGGTTATTCTGTGGACTGCAGCATGGCCTAGAAGATTTCTAGTGTTGTACAGTGTAGCTTCACTTTAGCGTACCATTTCTGCATCTTGCACTGTCAGGCTCCTTGTACTTCTGAAGAGCTATTTGAAAAATAGCCTCATATTCATTTGTTTCTCTTATCTCCAGAGGTTTATAGCTTCTGTGAGATGTGGAAAGGGCTAGTGTAGGAATGAGAAGTTTGAGATAATTTATTTATTCTGAGATTGTTTCCAGTGTTAGAGTTTTGTCAGTGGTGCGATTTGAGGTCATTAGTTTGTGGCTTACTTGGTTCTCAAAAGGATGTGTTTTCTAGTATGTTGTGAGGGGTTTGTATTTCGGATTTTTTTGTGGGTTTGTTGTTTTTTTCTGTTTTTAAGAACCTTCTCCTTGTTTTGAGTCATTCATTAAATACTTTATATACCTTGCCTGCTGAGTTGTTTGAGCAATGAGAGGCTGCCTGAATAAACTGTGAGATTCTGCTCCACTGGCATGAAACTTGTTAAGTAGGAAATTTAGTAGCCATATATATACAGCTTGCTGTACTTCTGTTTCTTAAATAAACCTTAAAATACTGTGACAAAATCAATGTTGTAACTAGTATCCAGATATTAGTTTCATAAGCAGTATACTGTTTGCTACTGTAGAGTACCTCTTGGCCAAGTCACCGAATATATTTGTGCTTTTGCAATTCAGTCAAAACAATACATGTATAACTGACACTATGTGCTTATAACTCCATCATCTGCAGACTTTAAATCAGCAGCATCTCTGTTGGGTTTAGTATCTAACTTGGGACTGATTTTTATGGTAAGTGTCCCAGAAATACTCTAATAGTTTATCTGTCTCAGCTACAACTTCAGTTCTGTTACTCACTTGTGTTACTGGTTGTTGCAATAGCTTCTTTTTCAGTGCCTAAAATGAATCTCCTCTAAATAGCACATTGGCCTGAAAATTGTCTCTCTTATTTTTATCAGAGTAGCACATGCATATCACAACTGAGGTTGGTGGGATTAGACAATCTGTAAACACTCAGTGAGAAACACAGCTCCTGCTTAGTAATTTTTTTCAGTCTGAGTAGACAAAATAAATCTGTGGAAGAGGGAAACAGGTGTGGTAGCACCATGCTATCCATTTCTTCTTAGTATCTAATTTCAGAGTTCCAGTATTGATCATTTAATACCCTTTTCTGCTAACTGTTGTCATTATCCTGGTTTTGTCCTTTACCCTTGATTGACTTGACTGGCTTTGTGTGCAGTGGGCCTCTGAGGATGATGATGACAATGAAAATGTAACCATTTGGAAAATGGCAGCATGAATACTCACTCTGAAAGATTTACAGCGGATGTTCAGTCTCAGAAATGAAGCAACTGAAATCTTTCAGAGTGATTGGACAGGGTCACTGGAGATTCAGTCCCATGTTACAGGAGATTATTAGTCAGCTCTGCTTTTCTTCGTTGTTGTTGTTTGTTCGTTTGTTTTTTGGTAAGCACTCCGTATCTCCAGCTATTGCAAAGCCAGCTATCTAATCCTCCTTATCTGTCATAGCTGGATGTTGAGTTGACAACTAGAGAACTTGCTTCTTTCTCTGTGTCCTCCATGTCATACTTACTGTCCCCATGTGTTACAATTGTGTGCATTTTTTAAGTTCCTGTATAAGTGTCCCTTGTATTAAATACAGTCTATGGGGAAAATGTGTTTAATTGTCTGTTGAATTGCTATCTCACATTTCAGGGACATGTTCATTACAGACACACAGCTAGGTATACCTGTGTAAAGAAAAGAATGGGTTTGCTTAGAGTCCCACGTCAAATCAGTTGCAGAACTGATAGTACAATGAAGAAGCTACTGTCTACAAGCACTGGTATTTCTGTGCTGCTACCCTGCTCCCTAATAAATTAATCCAAACAACAAAATAATGTTTTTTAATATGCTGTCAAATAGTTGTGATAGGTAGTTATGATAACAGTTACAGCATTAAGGCCTAGACTTAATTAATAAGGTCCAAGGACGAAATCTGTATAGTTCAGTTGTAATTGCACTGTTATTCATGATACTTACATGTATTCTGGTAAGACCAGTAATTTTGAGAAATGCAGTGGAGTAATCTAGTATGTAAGATTGCAAGCAGGCAGTATTTCTCTGCTTGTGATACAGTTACTTCAAGACTGAGGATAGAGCACAAATGTACAAGATCTAAACAAATACCAGGAAAGTTTGTACTAGATATAGGGACTGTCTGAAATGCCAGTGTTTGCATAGACTTCATTCATGCATGTTTGTTAAGGTTCTTTTCTTTCAAGATCTGCTTTTTATTACAGAGAAGTTATAAGGTGCGTAGAAATTTGTGAGGGTTTTGGCAGGACATTTAAATAAAACTTCACACTTGCTGGCTGGGGTGGACCATATGGCTTATTAGGGGACTGTTTGATGTCTGTATGCTCCAGCCTTTCTGTAATCAGCATGCAGACGGCCATTTCAGATAACTTCTTCCCCTGCTCAGATATATATATATATATATGCAGTCCATCATGTTGACTGCATGTTTATGAGTTCATGTTATGTGACCTTGGCATACGTGTGCGTGCCTTCTCAGATTCTCAGATTGTGGAGTTGTCATACCTGCAGATACTCAAAAGCCATCTGGCTGTGGTTCTTGGGCAGCCAGCTCTGCATACCCCTGCTGGAGCAGGGGTTTTGGATCAGGTGACATCCAGAGGTCCCTTCCAACCTCAGCCATTCTGTGATTACTGAGATTACTCTCATCAGCAGTGAGTATCCAGGTGCTCTGTACAGCCTGTTCTTGTGTCCAGGTAAAAACAGTTGCATCCAAATGATGTGGAAAGGTTGCCAAGGAACTGTCTTTGAGTTGATTACCCTACACCTGTGAAACTTACTGGAAGGTTTTGGCAGTGTTAGTGAAAACTGATTCAGCTTTGGAAAGAAGAAGAAATGGAAGAATATTCACTACAGAGACCATTGCCAGGTTGTCTCTAGCCCCCAGTGACAAGTTCATTTCTTAAAGGTTACAAAGAAAGTAGGAGCAGCCACTGCTTATTTACATTCATATTGTGCCTATACTGTTTGCTGACTAAACCAGTGTTTACTACAGTAAGGCTGTATGTCTTATTTCAGGCTCAATATCAACATGTGATGGTGAGAATATTGAAAGGGCTGTGGAATGTTGCACCTAATCCATAATACTTGGCATTACCCTTCAGGAAAGGTTTACAATGCAAGTTTTCTGAATTCTGCATAATGAGATGTATAATGAGTCTTTCATTTTGTGTTTGAAACTACCTAGGTGGGTTTCTGCATAGCGCAGATCTTAAGCAGTGGGAATTGGAAACCGATTCAGCCCTCACTTCTGCAGGTACTGCTTTCAGATCAGTAATGAACAAACTTCTGTTGCTACCGCCCTATTATATATATTATCCAGATGAAGAGATTATTTCCTAGAGTTCTTGATATAGCAGCTTTTATATTTCCTTTTCAAAAGTTATGAATTTAACCTAGGAAAAATGTTACAAAGGATTTTCATTGCAGGTGAATCTTCCATCACGTTCTTACATGTTTTTATCCATTGACTGTTAAGCAAATGGTTTTGTGGCATTCACATTTGTAAATAGGGAAACCTGTTTTACTACTGTCTGTAGGAAATAAGATGAAATCACAAGCAGTTTCATACATTGAGGTAAAATTAATCTGTTTTTAGAAATACTTGATACCAGATACTTCAGTTTTATGAATGTTTGAATTAGCTTTGTAGAACTGAGACTAAATCATCTTTACTGGTAGACTGAAATGGTAGCAGTAAAACCAACCTGTTTCTGCTGTATTATCTGTTTGTCTTTCCAACAACAGAAGTGTGTCTTTACCCTCAGATTAATATTAGGGTTGGAACTGAACTCTAGACATCCTTGTCTCTAAATTGTAGAGACATCAGTTTGATAGGTGGACCACTCACTGGATAAAGAACTGGTTGGATGGCCGCACGCAAAGAGTTGTG